>JAOUQT010000002.1:8226414-8237279 GCA_025769995.1 Xyliphius kryptos | reverse complement strand
ATCCCTCTGACCACTGTGCAGGACTTGTAGATGTCATTCCCAAGACAAACTGATGCTGTATTGGCTGCAAAAGGAGGCCCTACACAAAACTAATCAATCATTGTGGTCTAAAACCAGGTGTTTCAGTTTCATTATCCAACGCCTGTGTGTGCACGATGGATGGATGGATATATATTTTTTGTCTTACCATGTAATTATTAGTATGCATAGTTATTAATTATAAAGAAAACACACATAAACCATATAACATTAGCCAGCCCTTCTGCATAGGCGTCATAATCTACAGAGGATTCAAAGTGTGTTATTACCAAAGAAAGTGGCCACCAAAGAAAAAAATGAGAAAAGATTTAGGCTAAAATGAAAAATTCTAAAGGAAAATTGTAGCAAAGAGAAAGACTACAAAAAAGGAAAGAAGAAACAGAGAGAGTATGGCAAACAGATGGCCGGGTCAGAAAGGGCACCGTACAGTGCCAACAAGGTGACCATGAAGTGGAATTAGATGTGTGTCTTCTTGTGTGTGTATCCACGAACATGTTAACACTGACATTAGGAACGTCTAGTAGTAGTTGTGTTTGATGTTTGGGAAAAAACACCATGTAGGTCCTCACAAGCATGTATGTGTAACATGTTAGCAGCGCTTATATAGTGCGGCTATTATACGAATCAGCAGAAGTGATGAGTGAGCTTAATGACAAAGGAGGAAGATGCAAACGAGTTATTGTGCCAGTGTGTGTGGTAAACTCTTGAAGTGAGGAACACACATTGTGAGAACAGAGACACAGAAGCTACCCTGCCTAAGGGAGCTTAAAGCAGAGTAGCTCCGGGGCTCGAGGGAGGATCAGGGGAGGGCCAGCGGCCTACTGCCCGGAGAGAGAACGCTCCAGCCCTCGGCCACACGGACAGAGGGAGTGAGGGATTACTGGCATACCGACACCGCCACAGCCTCCCTAAAAGGATCACAGTGGCGTAATAAACTTTATTAAATAATAAAACTTATTATAACTGTTAACCCGATTTAGTTCATTCTTTGCGGCTTACATACGCATACACACGCACACACAAAAAGAAGAGGGGTTGAGTATAATGAGCCTTATACCGTACGTAAGGCAAAGCCTACAAAAGCCATTGCCTTACTATTCAGTCTAATTGGATTTGATGAACTGGGTTGCAAATTACAGCATTCTCTGGTCCTAACTTAGTAAAGAAGTACATAAAAAGGGGATGAAGAGAGAAAAAAAAACCTTCACCCTACAAAGTAAATTAATCTGTGTTTTTTTTTTCTCCCCACATACTTAATTAAACTTCCTTAATGCTTTAGAGTTAATGAGTGAATTGATTAAACAATACAGCTAATGCTTACCCCCAGTTCGCAGGCAGCGGTGATCAACTCTCCTGTGATGGAAAAAACAGAGAGGGAAATGAATGTAAACCCAATAATTATTATTAGGAGATACAAGTCCGCTCCCAAAAGTTTTCCCAAATCAAATACTTGCACTGGGGTTTTGCATTAATTTGCCCGGATCAAAACCTGCAAATCTTCCCAGTGTGACATTTCCTAAGCGACATGCTCATTCTCTTCCATCGTGTGCCATTCCCTCGATCCCTGAGCACACACACAAACATACACACACATATATACACACAGCTAACACATCAATACCACCAGACGATGATGATAATGATGTCTAGCACCAGTTTACTGACACCAAAAGACTTTGATCCAGTGAAATATGCAGATTTTTATGAGCTATAAGTCAAGAGGTTTAACATTCATGAATTGGTTTTTTGAGCAGTTCCTAAAAATGCCTAAGCAAAGTGAAATTTGGACTTGGTAGTCAGAGTCAGCAGCTTAAATTTTTTGTCTTGGTCACTGGACCATTCCTAAAAAATTAAAGAGGTTTCTGCCTTTAAGGTATATTATTTCCATTGAGGGTTGAATTTCGTGTACAACAAGGTTTAGAAAAGCAGATACAGTAACTCCAGACATGATAGCACATACATTTGTAAGGCTGAGTGACGGTTAACCGATTTACATCAATATTTGTGACAAAAAAAGGTGTAAATTGTGTAAGATTACAAGATGGCCAACGCAAAGGGACAAATGTGCTCAGCCATGAGTAACGTATGTAAGACCCGTCAGGCAATTTACGAGAGCGGGTTACTTCACTGGAACCCTCTGGATCTCTGTATTAATATATATATGTATCGGAGAATTCACCGACTCATGGCAAACCATGGGGTATGCATAAGGGAGCACCCCTGACAGAGCCCCACCCTCCATTTGTTTCCTAACATGGTCACAGCTTCACATGAAACCACAATTCCTTAAGTCTTCTACAAATCCCTGCATCAAATTACTGTTTGTTTCTATCAGTCGCATATTAATGAACACTGTTGCTCTGGAACTTTGCAAAGCTCAATTATGCGGCATATACTATGCTGCAGGTTGGCTAGTTAGTTTTAATTTCAAAGTTTTTTAAACCCACAATACAAAGCTCCTAGAAGTCATTTTAGGGTCTATTGTATATTTCAAATCTCTTTATCAACAATTAGATTTAGACATTTTTTTTATTTTGTAACCCTATATTTATTCATATATTCTCATATATATTCCTTTATGACTGTTTATTACCATCAGTGTGTTTTTTAAGGGATAACATCGTCCAGCTACATTTATCATCTGTGATGTTTAAATACCTAACCACTTAGCCACCGTGCCGCCCAACTAGGAATTATTTCTTTAATATTTTACATAAGCCACATAAAACTTACTATTTTAATCATCATCACTTAATTATTAAAATATCAAATGAGTAGTTAGATTTTGATAGGGCAGAATGTGTGTGATGTAAACTTGCATTTATGATATTACATCTTACCCATTAAAAAGTGTAGAGGGTTCTCTTCGTACTTCTTAACCAAAGTTCCCATGTAGAACTGGCTCCCAAAATAGTCTGGTTTCATAAAGGTGCCATATTTAGCCATGCCTATCTCATAAGGACTGAACTCCATCCAGTCTGTCAAACAAATAACATCAATGTTTCACTTAATTATCACATTTTTAAGAAGGTTTTTTTTTTTACATGAGGACAAAGAACTTGATTAATCAGACAGCACTGCAAAATTAAGTAAATGTTTGTGGTTTGAGTATCATTGCTTCACATGGCCTCACATTTTAAAAATGACCTTTAAATCTATTGTTATGGCTTAAGTGTAATGTGAGTTATGTGACATTTTTATGTAAGATCAATTTTAGATTACAAATGACATGAGAAAATAAAGTCTATGAAAAAAGCAGCACTTTAAGGATTCAAAGAGGCTTTATTGTCATTTTCATCACATGTAGCATGTCACAAAAACAAAATTATGGCCCACGGACCCAGATTAACCCTGTAAACTTTTTTTTAAACTTAAAAAAATATGAATTAATTAATGAGTATTTCATTATTTTCTTAAATTTTAAAATCATGGCTCAAGTTTTATTTTATTTAAATTAGTACTTAAAAACTATCTCACACAGACACACACACATGTTCTTTCCTCATTCATTTAATAAATAGCTGACAAAAATATATAATTGTCAGGGCGGCACAGTGGCTTAGTGGTTAGCAGGTTCGCCTCTCAGCGCTGGGGGTTACTGGTTTGAATCCCGATCTGGGTGGACTTTTCATGTTCTCCACGTGTTCGCGTGGGTTTTCTCTGGGTTCTCCTGTTTCCCCCCACAGTCCAAATACATGGATTCCAGGTAAATTGAATTCTCTAAATTGCCCTGTATAGCGTGTGTTTGTGTGTGTGGATGTCTGAGTGGGTGAGTGTGTGTCCAGCACTAGGTTTCCGCCCTGTCCTGGGGATACCTGCCTTGCGCCCAAGATGTTCTCCCCTGGAGAGGCATGGAGAACCCCATCATGACCCTAATAGAGGAATAAGTGAAAGATAATGGATAGATGAATGGATATCCTTCGCAGACACAGGGTGAACATGGAAACTCCGCCCAGATTGGGATTCGAACCAGGAATCCCCAGCGCTAAAAAGCGAATGTGCTAACCACTAAGCTACCATGCCACCAGACATTAAAATATTAATAAATGTTTTAAATAAGGTATTTAGATACTAAAGAAATTCTAAATTAATGTGATGGGATATGTATAAACTGGAGACATTTCAAATAAGCAAAATATTAAACATCATAAGACCTTGAGTTGTTCAAAATATAACAAAAAGCCTTTTTCAGTTTGTAATCAGACTTTTTACTTGTCAGGTGGTACAGCCAATGTAAAAGCTGGAAAAAATTTCTTGAAAGTAAAATTCTTGATCCTATTAATAATTAAATGTATGAACTTGCTAGCAAAGGATCAAAAGGTTATTTAGGTGTTTAAGTAGCAGCCTGTTTAATTTGAATTTATTAGCAAAAAAATAATGAATCTTTGGTTGCACCACCTGACATTTTTTGGGGTAGTGAATATAAAAATACAGTGAAAATGTTGTGAAATACATATGTTTTGCTAAAATATATTCTCCTAACCTCAAAAATGTATTATATCAACTTTTGAACAATATTTTTTTAATTGCATTTCTAAAAGCCTGTTTTGTCAATGACCCATATTTCCTTTCATGCAATTCCATGGATCTGCTCTGTATTCCATAAACAAGTACTCTGTGTACTTGTTTATGTATCTTCTGTATTTATTAAGCTTTATTTTTTTTTACAAATTAACATCGGAACACATGTCCAGGGAATTGGATGTACTGTGCATACAAAACTTACCAGCAAACATGAGCTCAGAAACATCTGGCTTCACATGGAGACAAGTGAACAGAGGCAGAGGAGCCTGAGCCTCATTCAGTTTCTTCTGCATCTCACTTAGCTTGGTGTCCATCCTCTGTGCACAGACAGATACATTCAGCCACAACATCAACAAATGGATTTTTGCTTTTATTAAATAAAGGGAAACACCACAATGCCATGCAAATCACTTCATTCAATTAATGTATTTAAATTATTAACTGTGGAGAGCTCATTAATATTTACATTTAGTCATTTAACAGATGCTTTTATCCAAAGTGACTTACAAATGAGAGAACAGCACTGTCAGTAGTTACTGAGAAAGAAGCTGTTGTACCCTAAAACCTAAGCATTATCCTGTAGCAATACTTCACCTTATGGACAGTGTTGGGAATATGGATTGAAGGTAAGAGGGGGCAGATCCAGAGATTATCCTGTAGGCCAGAGTCAGTGTCATGTATTGAATTCAACAGCTAGAGGGAGCCAATGGAGACTGAGGAGTAATGGAAAGACGTGATTTTTTGGGCTGGTTGAGCACAAGTCCAGCTGTAGAGGCCTGATTGTGGAAGCTGGGTGACTGGCACGCAAAGCATTATAATAGTCAAACCGGAATAGGATGAATGCCTGGAGCAGCAGCTGAGTAACCTGTTCACTGAAGAAAGTTCTGATCTTCCTGATTGTACTTAATGAATCTGCAGGAACGGCTGGTTTTAGTGACCTGGGGTGCGTTTCCCGAAAGCGATTGATCTTAGTGATTTAGTCAGAAGTATACTGACAACATCATTCAAGCGGTTGGACGTGTTTTCTGTTAACGTTGGAAGTAACGCAATTACGATTTTAAATGTTCATGAATTTATGTTAGTAAACATACGTGTAGTTGCCACACGCAGAACAATGCGTTTTAAGAAGAATAATTAGCCAATTTTTTCAGTTTCTGAGACAGATTTGCATGTGAACTTCAAGTTAAAAAGAACTTAGCGAGTTACGAGTGGGTCAGACTTCTCTTAGATTTACGAACAACTTTAAGTACTACGTTAGTTACGAAGGCTTTCGGGAAACGTTCGTAAATTTAAGAATGTTCTTAAGTATGAAGTTACGAAGTACTTAGCGTTACGAACGTTTTGGGAAACGCACCCCCGTTCACAAACACACTAAACTGGCAATTAAACATCTTTCAAACCACTTTAAAACCATGCATCCATATACCCAGTGAGCCACATTCCAGTAAAACCAATAAGCTACTAAATTTATCAGTAAATCTATCAATATAACTAACAATATAGCTATTAATTTACCCCATGCCTATTTCATAATCATCATACCTTTATTTTATGGGAAATGAATATCTGATTACCTTGTTGGCATATTAATCCTATGAACAATCAAGGCATAAACCCCATCAGGTTCTTCTATATACCTTCTCTAATAACTCAAATATATTGTTTTCTTTCTAAAATTAGTACAACCTTCCAGCCATCACTCAATCAATTCACCAGTCCATCTAGCCATAATAGTATCGATCCTCCATTAGTCTATTTAAACACATCTGTTATGGCTACAGACAAATATGAGACTTTGTCAACACTGCCATTGTTATCAAACTGTGATATAATAATACTTCTTACCAAACTCATCGCAGATGCTCTCATTCTCCAACAGTGTGGGGTGATCAAATGTGTCCCTGCAGTAGAGGATCTGTGTGTTGCTGGTGAGTGTAGCAATACCCCCCAGTGCTAACACCACCTGGTCCAATAAGAGAGAGGCGGGCCGCTCACATAAACGTGCAATGATGGAGCGGTAACGACAGTACTGTGGATAGCTAAGCACCAGGACCTTCTTATCTTCACATTCGTCGCCTGTAAGTAAAAACACAAAAAAATGTCAGATACGTTTGATTTATTATACAAATTGAAAATTATACAAGGTTATGGTTAAAAATCTCGAGTATAATGTATATTATAAAACTGGCAGTTCTGGTCCTTAAATCTGTTCCGTTTGTCCAGCCATGATATTATTGACAATAATGCACACCTCTTCAAAACTCCTTCAAATTGGTATCGTTGTATGACATTCAATATATTACTTATAATATAATCAATTTAAAAAAACTAAAATTAGGTTTTTTATTGTTGGAGCAACTGGAAAACGCAGCGATCAGCATTCACTTTAAAAACCAGACTAGATTACTAGAAGACCAGTATTAACGGTTTTGCTTTCCATGACTGCATGAATCAAGCCTTGTCTTTTTTATAATGTTTTTTATTATATCATATTATACGCAATATGGCACTTGAGGTTGTGCATTACTGTGAATATTCATGGGAACCTGTCGCTTAAATAATCTAGAGCCTGACAAAGTAATTGTATGCATTAAATAATTTATTACATAAGATAATATTGCAAAAACTATATGAAAAATAAGGTGAATGAATACATTTTTGTTAGGGCTGAACCAAGAATGTCTTAGATTTAACATTTAACAACAGCTAACCCCCCTGTTTTTACATAACTGCCTTTGGTTATGATTGACGTCATTCAGCCTACACAGCAAGCAATTAAGCAAAAGAAAATTTGTATCGCCTTTTTATTTTGAATTCCAATGTTTGTGGCAAAGATATAAAACAACAACAGCTAACCTAACGATACCTAAACACTAAAATATAAAAGCACAAAAAATGGACTCTTATATTATAAAACACAGGATACTAAAGGCTTGCATGCTTGCAGCTTTTGATAGACAGGTGCAATCCAGAGCTGTTTAGACATGTCGAAAGACCAGAATCTGTCAGGGAGCTGAAAAACGCAATCCACTGGACACAAAGTGAGTTTACAATTGTCACCTAGCTAGATTTGCCTGCAGACTATATGGAGGCAAAACAGGGGAGGACTGACAAGTAAAAGATTCAAAATCTAGGGTTGGATTTTTTGCTAGTGGTGGGACTGTTAGCAATTAGTAGCCCTTTAAAGCTACAACCATCAGATGATAAAGCAGGACAGCAAACTATTTGGTGTTAATAGTGTGGCAAGAGAAACTTGTGTGACTAACAAATGGAAAAAGCAACACAAAGCTCTTTAGATTTACCCTGTTTATTCTTTTATAATACTTTTATTACATGTCTTAGGGCCACATAAAGCAGTTGTAGAGATTCAGTGCACACATTCTCTTCTTTTAAGTAGGAAATGGAATTTGCCAGGTTTTAACGCTAAGGATAATTCAATGCTCTTTGTATAAAAAAAAGGTTAAGAGCCTCAGTCTGTTTACAATTAATTTACTTCTGAAGGAATGAAAAAGGATTCTATTTACATCTTACATAACTGCCTCATTTCCCTCTTGCCCTATTTTACTTGCAATTAGCACAGTTGAAGACAATCTGAAAATGGGCAACATTTTGCAGTATACCCTGGGCTGAATATAGTAAACATTTTACTTATTAGATCTCAGGTCTGTAGATTGAGCATAAAGATAAAGAAAAAATGAATATACAGCAGCAAGAAAAGTTTTCCTGTCAAATATAATTCTTATATAAAATAAAATAAGTCATTTTTATCATTTTAGACTAGGGCTGGAGCAATGCATAGGTGCCATTAATGTAATTGATAACAAAAACACTATGATTTGCATACTTTACTTCATTGCGTCACAAAAATGGCACAAGTGGCAACTGCAAAAAACGCCTGCGTGCATTTAAAATGTAGAGTACTGACTCAAATGCCTCAAGGTGGTGCTCTATCACAACACTGTACAACCGCTGTGCACAAGCACTAGAAGCGCAAACATTCCTGTGTGCTTTGTAAACATGGAAGTAAGACAGCGCCGTAACATTACACTTGTTATTTAATAATTCAAGATTACAACAATTTTGAAAACTATTTTTTGCTAGGACATTTCAGAACACAATAGTGATGGTGAAATTTTTATTTAAAAATATGTGTTTGTTGTTATTCTAATGTGCTTCAGAATTCTTTGTATGATAATCAAAGAAGCCAAAGGTTATGCACACCCAAGATGGCAGCTAAGCTTTCTGACGGCATCTTGTAGATTTTATTTGACTGTAAATCTGTTACCTCTAAAGCATTTTTTCATTACAGAATTCTGCCCTTAATAGCATATACTGTGTTTAAGAAAAGATGATTAAAGGAAATATACCAATATTTAATTGTTATTTTATTTTCCCACACTCACATTAGAGTAATAGTTGTTGGATTAATCGGCTAATCAGAAAAAAAAAGTATTAATCTCTATGAGTAAAATAAAACGTAAGGAAAAGCCCTATATTAAACTGCTACAGATGCAACATTTTTTATACCCTGGACAATATTTTGTCAAATATGTAAAATGGTCTTCTTTGAGCAAACATTTACTCAACACCTCTCCATAACCAAATTAAACTTAAATGTAAAATGTTTGCTGTGAGAAATACTTTATTTTTAACAATAATTTGGCTGTTAAATGAAAAGGGAAAACAATAAAAAAATAAAATAAAAAAAAAACTGACATCAAGCATTAAAAAAAACACCTTTAGCGCCCATTACATTTTAATTATGATGTGAGGAGCATAAAGGCGAGATGACCCAGATAAACATCTGATAATGGCTTTGTTTAGCTGGCTCAGGTTCCTGCCTAAACATGTTCTGGAAGTTTACAGGTCTGTATCTCTAAATTACATGCAAATCTGTTAACTCTTTCAAAAGGTATTTGCTTAGAATTCCCTTCTTCTCTCCTGTGATTACAAATATGTTATAATGTGATAACGATAATGCTAGTAACATCAAAAGTATCTTTTCTAAGCAACTAAGTCACAAAGACAATGTAAGGGTATTGAGAATTTTATTTAAGCTGGTGGATGAATTGTTGGTAGTGTATAAAAGGTGCCAAATGCATTAAAGTGCCAACATTTTGCCCAATTATTATTACAACTGACTGAATTTGACTTGATAGACATGTTTTAAAAGCTACCTATCTTTTTGTGGGGTCAAGTATATATAATTTTGAATTCAGATATTTAAGCCTTAAGGCAAAAATGGAAAGAGACAAAAATGGAAAGAGAAACTGAAAACATTCTGAAAATATAAGCCTACAAAACACATAAGTGTTAAGGTTATTGGCATGCATTATTATTGACACTAGCACAATGCATGCTGAGAAATGTAGCAGCACAGAGAAAAATGTGTGTCATCTCCAAGGCAACTGTTTTAATGGAAGTCTTTTCGTCAATAACAGCAAACACAATTACGCTTTGGTCATAAACCCATAAATCAATGTGTTTAATGTGTCTAGTGTGTTGTATTTCGAGTAGCTGCATAACCGTGGGTTTGTTAGTGACTTACAACATTACTAAGAGGAAAGGAGATGAGAAAATCACATTTTTTACTGAAAAAGGGAATAAAGAAGCGAGATCAGTGTTTTATGTGTGCTTACAGTAATCTTTTGCTTATGAAATACAAAGCACTTAGTGCTTTTTCTTTACTAGCTCTAAAAGCATAAAAATTGTTTTTCAAGCAATGAGAATATATTTTGCTAAATTCTCTGTGAATAATAGGACATATAGTATATTTATTTCAGTCAGTTATTTCAAAGGAGTGACCCTTTTGCAGAAAAGGAAATGGCTCAAGAAGAAATAATTGTAGAGGTAGATGGTTTGCAAATATGTTTTTTTTTTTTTGTTTTTTTTTATTGTTTTTTAAATGAGTAGTTTTGGTCCTTAAATCTGATTTAGCTCTGACCGCATCACATTTATATTCAAGCCATGATATACAACACATAAAACAATATTTCGATTCTCCTATATGTTCTAGATGTGCAGTGGAATTGACAGGACATCTTATATGTCTACATACCAATACCAATATAATTTTTTCATTTTACCAATGTTGTTTATAAACTACATTCTGTAAATTGGCTACCAGATGACAGTTTCTATTTCGAGAGAAACCAGAAACCTGTTACTTAGCAGACAGCGTTCACTTTACAAACCAGGGGTGCGTTTCCCAAAACGTTCGTAACGCTAAGTACTTTGTAACTTCATACTTAAGAACATTCTTAAATTTACGAACGTTTCCCGAAAGCCTTCGTAACTAACGT
>JAOUQT010000002.1:7985228-7995885 GCA_025769995.1 Xyliphius kryptos | reverse complement strand
GATGTGGTCAATGTAGACATGCAGGTAGTTGGTGTGAAAGCAGAAGATGCAGAGGACAGAGTGAGGTGAAAAAGATTAACTCGCTGTGGTGACCCCTGATAAAAGGGAGAACCTGAAGAATGAATAAAAACGAATAGCTAAAAAAGCACTAGGAGCTACGGTATGATACAAGGAAGAAAAAAGAATTTGTAAGCAAAACATATTATATATAACACTCGGGCAGTACTATGGTCATTATTGTGTGAGGTTTGCATGTTCTCCCTGTGTGTGCATGGGTTTCCTTGTACAGTAAAGACATGCAGTTAGGATTATTGGACATAATAAATTACCCCTAGATGTGTCTGTATGTGATGACCTGTCCAGGATATTTCCCTGCACATTGCTCAGTGAGCTCTGGATAGGCTCCAGCATCTGCCTTGACCCAGTCGTATGATAAACAGCTTAGAGGGAAAATAAGGATTCCTTTTTTACCAAAAAATATCTGCTTTGTTTTATTCATTTCAGTAGCTGTTTTAAAAGATGTAGTAAAGAGAATGCCACTGTCGAAAGTGTTTGTGAATTTTCATGCAGTAGCTTCAGACCTCTAAATGTAGGCCTTCATTATTCCAATTGAGCTTCAGTTATATTTCACCACAATGAATATTCTTCTATATGCAAATTATTACTCTGTTGAAAAAGTTACACAAGCATATGCAAAGAATTGTTTTGATGTCCATATTATCATGGTGCAGGTGCAGACTTTGACATAACTGAGTTTGAGATGTTGAATGTGGAGCAGTGTGCTTTCATGGAGTCTTCTTCACCTCTGACCCATAAACCCACTCCGATACCAAGATCCTTCAGCCATCCAAACCAGCCTCTTTCACCCCTTATGTCTTTCCATGACAAACCGGCACCTATTCTATGTGAGGCCTCAGAGGTTTCCAAGGACAATGACATTGAAGGGGGCATCCCAGCCAACTCAGACCAACTTGGACTGCTTAAGAGACGTGCCCCTGAGGTATCGCCCTCTTTAGATGGTTGGTTGGTGGTGTGTCTGCTGGGGTGCTGATGACCTGGTTAATACTAACTTGCTGAGTGACTAATCAGCATGATTGCCACTACAGGCTTAACCTCCACAAGCTACCAGGAGATTTTGTAGGGGTTACTTTGTCGTGTGTGTTTTAAAGTCAGAGACACTGCGCCACATTTCAGGACGATTATAGTATCCTTATGCTATTGTGAGAACACAGAACAACAAGGATAATTATCTAATTTTGTCTTTTCCAAGAATGAAATGTCATCAGATCTTTTATGGCGGACTTTCAGCTAAACGTTAGCGTGAAGCATGATATGCATGCGCCAATTC
Organism: Xyliphius kryptos; assembly: GCA_025769995.1. Taxonomy (NCBI): domain Eukaryota; kingdom Metazoa; phylum Chordata; class Actinopteri; order Siluriformes; family Aspredinidae; genus Xyliphius; species Xyliphius kryptos. The sequence goes on along the minus strand of JAOUQT010000002.1, from coordinate 7,994,537 downwards.
CTGCTTTTAAATTGCATTAGCAGAGAAAAAAGTTCCATAATGCATGCAGATTTTCTGGTTCCTGGGGATGCAAGAATATACTATTGTTAATCACTAATATGATCGAGCAGTAGAATAATAAAAAACAGAATGCTATACAGTTTCATGTTCTTTTATAGGTGACACATTACACCCCGTCTTCACCCCAAGTAAATATATGATAAAGAAATGTCTGTGAAGCACTTTGGTTAAAATACCAAAACAATCAAATCATCACATTTCACCCTGTCAAAAGCACATGTTTCATAAAACAATGGATTCACCACTTATCCCACTGTGGCATCTTTAAGTGTGCTTAAATACATTCAGTATATCTATAGAGGTTACACTGGCACTGGGACATACCTTAGTGTCCACTATATTGGAAGGAAATATTCAGGGGTTTATCATTCCCAAAACCTACTGATTCATGTTGTAAAAGTAATTAAAATATACTTTATCCACTAAACATGGATTGTTTGTTCCTAATGCTAACAAATATGAAACTTTGATTAAAAATGCTAGCAGTTCTCAGGCTATGAACTGGTAAAATTTGATGAGGGATGGCATTAATCTATAGAAGGGGTGCAAATTTTGACTCTGTGTCTATATGAATTTAATTGTCCTTTTCTGTTTTTCTTTCCATGCCCTATCTTTCCCTCCTTACTTCTTCCCCACTCTTAGCCTCCTCCTAGAGCTTTACGACCTCTCACCAGATCCAGATCCAAGAACACCCTATCAGTAAACCCTGAGTCCATGTAACTGCCGTGAGACTGCTTTAGCCGCCTAAACTCCAACATGAGTACACAGAAAAAGAAGTGATGGAGAGGGGGCAGAACACACAGCAATGCAGGCAAAAGATCAAATATTTAAAGCAGCCTTGTTCTTTAATGAGGTAACCAAAGCAGCGTGCAAACATACTGGGGCTGATCTTTGTCACTCAAGTGGCGAGAGGTTTCTATAAAAGGTAGCACATGTATGCAGCATTATTTGATGACTCTTAAACACTTAAGTGTTTGTGTTGTACATATTTACTATATGTGAAGAGTGTATGTTTGCTTTCATTTGTTTGGACGACTTTGGGAGAGACAGAAGCATGCATGTCCCCCTGCTGGCCTGTCCTGAGAGAAACTTCTGTCTCTGAGCATTTAGGCATTGTACAGTAGCCAATATGCTCACTGCTGGAGGCGATCATGGTTCTTTGCTGGACGTTTCAAGGCTTCATTATGTACAGTGTACCCGAATGGACTATAAATAGACATGACATCATGTCAGGATATATAACATACAATGAACTGATGTCAGCTAACTAGAGTCTCCGATGAAAGCAGATTTGTTTAGAGATGTTTTATTTACTAATAGAGGGTGACTTGTACTTGCAGGATGGTACTTCAACCAAAACTTTTATGGCAACGATGCTATAAATCATTTTACAGGACGAATGTGCAATGATGTTCAACTTAAGTTGGTTTAATTTAAACTGAGCCACACTGAAGTAATTATAACCTGTATAATCTGTTGTTTTTATAAACACTGTTGTCAGATAACATGATGAGGCATGTTACATGATTCGTTCTACATGAATGAAAGGAATAATAATGAAAAAAGACCGCTTTTAATGTGATACCTATTAATCCAAGGACAGCCGTGAATATTATCATCCATTTTTATCATAGTTTTTTCAGGATTACTCAAAATGTACGCGGGTCAATAATTATCCACACACTGGCTGTTGAATTGATTTGTCAACAAATGCATAATATTTCAACAATCTCCCAGTTTTTCAAAACAAATTGTCCCTGCGTCAGTTTTAGGCAGAGCCATAAATTCAAACGTCAATTAGAAATGATTTTCCACATAATCCACTGACGATCTACTCATCAGAATCAGTTCATGTGTACGCTCAGTGTTGACACCAGGCAAGGATGTGGACAGGCATCCAGCACCTTCTTCATGGCTGAAATTTGTCCATCCTTGAACTTCTCTAGCACATTCTCCATACAGTGCAGAGTCTTTGATGAGTATTAGCACCAGACCAGCCCTCAGATAAGAAATATGAATCGCTGCATGATAGTATTCTTTCATGCAAATTACAAGTGGGGCAGCACATTTTCTTTCTGACATACTGGCACAGCAGTGACTGTGGAGAAAGTGACCTCATATGGAAAGTGCTGATAAGACTTGGAATTTAACCAGAGTGCAGATAACGTTTGATTCACCAATGCATAATCATTGTACATTTTGCTTTCGAGTGAACACTCAGGTTCGGAAGCAGTGTTTTATTTCACTTTAATGTCTTTTTTTTTTTTTTTTTAACATTGCATGAATTACACAATGTTTGTGATCTGAATGTGACTTTTACTTCTATATACAAGTCAGGAGTCTTCAGTATTACACAATATCACTTGATTAAGCTATGTTTAGGATTAAAATGCTGTAAAGTCTGTACTATGGACAGTAGATGAAGAATATGGCACTTTACTCATCACTGAGCGTAGATTAGTTCATACATGTAGCCACTAGGGGAGACAATGTGCCCCTTAATGTCAGAACACTGTGCAGTCAGACTCCTACTGTAAATTCTACTGAGGAATTTAAATGCATCACAATGCAATGTCTTATGACTGCTTAATGAATAACACTTGGATTACACACAGTAAATCTTATTTTAACTGCTTTTCTCTTTTAGATATCAGATTGCGAAAGCCTGCATTGTTATTTGTTTTTAGATATCTGTCTCAGGTACAGTTTGTTACCATTTACCAGTTTTAATCTAAATTAAAAAGCATTAAAGTTGAAATGTTAATCTGGCACCAAAAAACAAAAGCATCTAAACCTGACAATAACAATTTACAAGTGCTATACACTGAAATGTCAGTGGATTAGAAACACCTGGCTAATAATAAGCATATATATTGTTCTGATAAATTACATCACACAGACTTGTGGACAGACACCACAAGCAGATGAACACCCTCCATACGCAAGCCTAAGCATACCCACTGCATCAGCTCCTCCAGTTTGGCTTGCTAGGTCGATGCTTGTTTCTCGGATCGCCCACACGTGGCTGGGCCGCTGTGTGATACTTCGACTGTATGTTTGTTGTTGGTGCCTCCACACTTGGTACACCTGTAATACTGTAGTAAGGGAACAGCACACAATTGCAGTAGTTTCTGAAAGAAACCTTCAGGTTCAACTATCTGTGTGCTGTCAAAATCAGTCAAGAAGCAAACCTTAACTTTTGATCAGCTAATGTTGTCTACTCCTATGCAGTGGACAGAACAATAACAATTTGGGACCAGGTGTTTCTAATCCAGTGATTGTACACATGCAGGAAATATCTTCCATAATTGTGTTTGGATCATTATAATGATCATCCTACACACACACACACACTACATGTATAAAAGGGAGTATTCAGTTTTGTAGACTGTTGATTCAGGCATTAATAATTAAAAACGTATTTAATGAAGCAGCTGATTTTAATTCTGTGGTTAAAACTATAATTTGTTTTATATTAGTTAATTGTGAGAAAACTCCTGCTTCATTACACAGATAGAAATGCATTACAACTGAGAACTGAGAGTGTCTTCATGTCAAGCATGTGCCTTTAAAAACATGACTGAATTTCAGAATTTATTACTTTAGAATTTTTTTTATAATTTTAATTTGCATTCATGAGTTTGTCAAAACTTCAGGAGGGATAAAGGAAATGTTACTAGGGATGTACATAAGGGTGACTAATCCTTGCTTTCCCCTCAATGAACACCTCAGCTTGCAGCACATTTTGAACATTTACGAACATAGCTCTCGTCTGACAACGCAGATACATATCTTATGCTGTTGACTAATGTAGAATAAGAAACATAATAATGACTCTGTCAGAAACCCTACATACGGATCGGTGTGTCACAAAAATGTATTAAAAACAGAGACTGAATACTCAAAGGCTCTTGATTTTATTTTCTGCATTTCAATACTATTAAGCCTGAAACAGGATTTTTATTTTAATAAATCATGGATGTATTCACAGAACAGGATAAATTGAAACACATTGGTTTTAACTTACATGAGTATTTGCAGTAATATTACAGATATTCAATTTTATGCTGTGATTATAGGAAATACACCTAAATGTTATATACACACACACACACACACTACAAACAGTACGTTTCTAATATAAGACAAATATACTGACTTAAAGATTCACCCTGTCATGGTATTTCTGGTACGGATCATTAAGGTACCAGTTTCTTCTTTTCCAAAAGGAGGTTGTCATTTTGTCTAATTTTTTGCACTGAGTCTTATTGCAGAACACGTGCTCTCTCAAACGCTTCTTTCTTACTGCTGACTTTTTCCAAAGCTTCTTCTTATATCCCGCCTATAAAACAAATTAAGTTGAGTTGAATTACTGACTTGCTTTATTCGAAGATAAAATTAAAATATGTATTAAATTAGCAAATGCTTTAAAACGTTATATAATATAATTACTAATATTACATTTAATTTATACCGAGTATAATTAAATCCAAATATATACTAAAGGTGGTAAAAACAAACATTAAAAAAGTCTTAGTGATAGAAAAAGTATCTAAAATCTTTGCAAAGTTCAGAGTATAAATTAAACAAAGAAACTTAAAAATGTCCATGTGGCTTCCTTTCTTACCTTTCTCCTAACCCACAGGCCACAGTGCAGCCTTAGAAACCTCTGCACCACAGCTCTCACTGTCTTTTTCTTACCCTTCTTCACACTAAAATAGGTTAAATTTCTGCAGGGCTGCTGCATAAGTGATGGGATGAGAGGAGAGATGCTGTATAGTGAGAGATAACAAAAACATGATATACGAGTCTATTATTTATTTATTTTTTTTAACGTCATGCTCAGCACCAATGGCTATTCTTACTCATACTCTTACATAAGTCTCATATCATAGGCAAAGTCACATATCAATACACAAGTTAATGACAATTTAGCATGTCCAATTTACCTAGTCTTTGGACTGTAGGAGGAAACTGGAGCACCCGGAGAAAACCCACGTGGACATGGGGAATACATGCAAACTCCACACTAAATTTCTCAGGTCGCCCTGAGGCCACAGCACTATCCACTGTGCCACCCGATATGAGTCAATTAAATTGATTCCTAGTCATACAGCAAAACTGGGTTGGATTGTCCCAGTACTGGGTCAATAAGAAAGCAGGTGAATTTCATTCCATAAACCAGCACAACGTTGAAAGATGAGACAGATCTTGAAAAGTAATGCAGGTCACAACATACAACAGCATCCATACAGCCAGCTATATTATATAAGTATGCTCCTTCCTTTTTATTTTATTTTTTTATCTTATTCATCCTTTAGTCCTGCATCTGTCAGTATCTACATGCACTGATCCAGGCAGAACACCAGACACTATCCTTCACAATATTAAATACTAGCTCCCTTTGTAGTAAAATCACACTCATCACGCATACAGTATATACTGGAAAAAAAACCTAAGCAATATTCTGAGTACATCGATTTCCTTGGGAAATATTTACTAAACATTTATAAATCATACTGTACTCTCATTTTCAGCAATTCAGTTTAACTGAACAAGGATGTGTTCAGGATGACAGCACGATCAGGTTTATTTATAGTCACTTATACCACAGCACTGTTCTGTTATTGAATTAAAGGTTCTTGAATCAGTTGCTGTAGCAGCAGCCTTGACAGAATAGCTGGCTGCATTTAAATAATTCTATTAATGCACATGTTCTAGTACACTGCTCTTTCTGTTTTAAATTCTTACTGAGACTACTATTGGCCACACTACTGAAGGCTAAGATATTATTACCCTAAACCATGTTAAAAGATGTATTCTATAAAAATAATCTGCTCATACATTTTAAATTCATGAATGTTTGCAGTCATGTGTTCACTGCTCAATAGAAGATAGCAAGAGCATCTTAGCTCCTGCTAGCATCCTTTAAATCTTGAATGTTTCTAGATTGGGCCTGAATAGATTGGACAGAAACCAAAGCATAGAATGACTGTTGTTTCACGACTGCCTCTTCTAGATTTACTTTTTCCCCCCATAGTTCATCCTGGTGACCATCCTATTATGTTGATGATTCCATAAGATGGGAATACACAATAATGAAAAAAAAAAAACAGTTAATTCCTTACTTGATTAAAACTTCTGAAGCATCATTCTAGTTTTGCATCATTTTTTATCAATTACATTTACAGCATTGTACAGTCCTTATTTTTCAGATAAGCATCAGAACTGTTTTTTACTGGGACTTGGTGTCACTAATAAAAATGTCAGGAACATACTCATACGTGGCATATTATGAACACACTGTCATATATATACTGTATAATGTATTACCCAAATCAATGACAATATAGTATTTCAAAATGTACCTAGCGTACATGGCAATGCAGTAAGCCCACGCAAACACGTGGAGAACATTTAAACTCGACATAGAAATTTCCCGGATTGCCGAGGGAGGCCACAGCACTATCCACTGCGCCATCGTGCCGCCCCCACTTGATGAGTACCTTGTCTTACTGTATCTATGATTTCTTATTTATATCAGTAATTTAAATAAATTAGGCAAGGACAGCAGTTAATAGTTGTTCTGGACTGTCACAGAGCGGTGACTTAATTCTTTATAAATGTCTTTCAGAACCTTACCGCTGCAGTAGACTCTGCTGTTGACGAGCACAGGAATTAAGGCAATGCAGTTGTTTAACATCACATTGTCGCTGAATAAGTGTGGACAAACGAGGAAGAAACAGCGGGGCTCTGACGGCGTGATTAAAGCACGACTGTCCCAGAACTGTCAACGGTCTCACTATGCCTGAAAATAACAGTGAGACAGGAAAGTGTTTAGAAACTGACATTACTATCTAAAACATCGCTTTTAAATAATCTATATCTGCCATGTGAATCTACTACACACGATAGAAGCACAGACGCTTCCTGTATGTCGTTATGCTAGCATTTAGCCTCACTTGTTAATTTTTATACAGAAAATGTCAAAGAAAAGTCTCTGAGATCAAATCTGGTCACATCGACTTTACTAAAACATTCAGTATAAACACGTATCCGCGCGCTTTACGATGTAAAAGCAACAAAATTATTACCTGACAGTCCTCTAGTCAAGGTGGCCGCCATTTTGAAACTTTGTAACCCTTGACCTACAGTGCGCAGCTTGGACAAATAGCACGTGGAGAAAAAGCGAACGCGATATTAAACAGCGATGCAATATGTTTAATAATAATAATAATAATAATAATAATAATAATAATAATTGTGTTTTTATTTTGTTTTGCTTGTAAATATTATAATCACTTGCTGTGATGTGTCTATAAACTATATAATAAAATAAATTATGGTATTATTTGCATAAATTTTTGCTTCAATTTTATTTCCAAAGTGCATTATTTTGTTTTGTACAGTGGAACATTGTGTGATAGCAGCTTTACAGAAATTATATTTAGGATATAATCACATCTCATTCATTATTTTCCACTTAATCCGCATGGGGTTGCGGGCCAGCTGTTGCCCACCTGGCAAGTCTGGGTACAAGGGCAGGAACAACCAAAGACATGGCTCTAATCTATTGTAGGGCACACACACAGACAGTCATTCTCACTTTCACACAAGAGATGCAAATTTATTTAATGTCTTTAGAATGCAGGTGGAAACTGGAAAACCCAGAGAAAATCCGCACGAACACAAAGAGAATCATGCAAAGCACATATTTTGAAAGGTTGTAGTCTACATATTTAGAAATATAAACCATTTGGTAAAATATTTTCAATAACTTTCACTTATGCTATTAAGTTGTTGGGAATGCTATTTGTTTAAAATAATTATTTATAAAATAGGGTTGGTAAATGTGGAAAGAGAGTCAAATAGTAAAGTGGAGAGTACAGACTTAAGGGTCTTGATCAGCACTTAGTGTGTTTGCCATGTCTCAAACAGTGATGTATTTTAATTCTACCACACACACTTTAATATGACGGTTGTTATCAATAAAAAGCATACTCATAGATTATTCATGGTTTATTAAAAAATCAAAAGATCATGCAGAGAATACTGAAAAGAGGAAATCAGGGACGCCAGGTAAAAATGTGTTTGATTTTTATTCTTTTATATTTATTGAAGTTATGTGAATTTAGACAAAATTAGTATTAATGTGTATTTATTTTCTATTATATTTATTTATGAAATTGTATTTAAAATCTCCGTTATATCGAGAAGGACCCAAGATCCCATATTGCATCACACGCACATGCGCAGCCTGAGTGTTCAATTATCGCGACTCCACCCATTTTCTCCAGCAGCATAGCACTTGTTGGTGGAGGTGTTTAATAAGGTGCTATTATGTGTGTTTTCACTGCTGCTGAATTAATCCTGTAAGATGACTGTGTGTGTGTATGTGTGTGCGCGCTGGTATGTGTGGGTTTTACATATGTGTATCTTATTGTTTGTTGTAAAATTGAAAACCACTACACGTCAGTGATGGCCTGATAAAGGTTCGTGAAGCCTTGAAGCGTTCCATCAAACTGGTTCGAGAAAAGGTTAATTTCACGAGGCTTCATTTGCACACAATTCCCCCTGTTGGTCAAAACTATTATTGTCATTTCAACTGTAATGACCTGCCTCCCATGTAAGTGTTGACATGGGAATAATCACTGCCAAGAATAGTAATAAAAACATCTTAATGTGATTTGTTCATCCATTCATTTGTGATTTCATAAATAAATTTTGTTTAGTGAGTAAAAGTAATACAAGTCTTAATGTAAAAAACGTATAAGTTCATTGTTTAAATATAACAACATTTGCTGTATTTTATTCATTTTTATATAGAAACAAAATGTTCCACTGTGCTGTTATCCATGGCTCTTTATTATGCTCATAAATTGCAAGTCATGGCTGAAGTGCCTTTGAGCAAGGCACCCAATCCACAACTGCTCCCCGTGCGCCTCAGTAAAGCTCTGGATGGGTTAAACGCAGAGAAATAATTTCCCTACGGGGATCAATAAAGTATCAATTATCACTCGAACCGCTTCCGGAACCGGCGAGGCTTCACAGGTATTGTGACGTCACTTGCCCTAAAAGAAGCAAGCCTCGATGCGCGCTTCACGAAAGACTCCCTGGATTTCTTGACACGTTCTAAAGCTTCGGCACGGTACAACACATCACTACGAAGAGGATGGTTAAAATGTGTGTGCAGGTACGTTTGTTAATTACAATAAAGATTCATGCAAAGAAGACAGTTGTAATCCTGTC
>JAOUQT010000002.1:7963682-7976401 GCA_025769995.1 Xyliphius kryptos | reverse complement strand
TAATTGCCAATAATTTTCACCTGTTGTCCTCCATTTGCACAACAGCATGTAAAATTAATTGTCAATCAGTGTTGCTTTCTAAGTGGACAGTTTGATTTCACAGAAGTTTGATTTACTTGGAGTTATATTGTCTTGTTTAAGTGTTCCTTTTTTGAGCAGTGTATATATAGATCTCTAATTCAGAAAACAAGTAACATTTGAATTTTATCTTTTTATTTCTATGTTTTATATACAATTAGCTATTTGCCTCTTACTCTTGCCTAAAACAATTTCATTTAATATAGGACAGATTACACAGGTGCAAATGTAAAGAATTTAATTCAAGTGAACACTTACCTGATATGCAGACAAACAGACGATGAATGAGGTCACTACTGCTATGGAACCGAGCACGTATTTTATTGTGCGCCAGCAGTTTAGAAGCCTGCAGGGCCAGCTGGAGATCCTGGTGTTCAAGTTCCTCAGACATTTCTGAGCTGGTTGTCAAACTATTGACAAAACGGATGAAAAGACAGAGACACAGTGAAGAAATATTACCCAACAAAGAAACCAGCCATGGTTTAGTGGGTGCATATTCATGGATGTATTGTCATGGATGTAAAGTCATCATTCCACTTTTAGGCAAAAGCTATTTTAAATTACCTGGGTGTGCATGAACTTGACAAACTGCAGGTGGTAACAGACACACTCTCACAGTCACTACTGGTGCCTGAACTAAGAGGGGATACCTGTAAACTGCAGCCCACCATTCAAGAAATATATGGGGTTGAGGTAGAGGCAAAAAAGAAGCAAAGTAAAACTGAATAAGGATTTGATATTTAATTTTTAAGGGAAGCCAAAAAAAAGAAAACCTATAAGCAACAAATAAAAGAAAGAATACATTTCCACCTAGTCCTCTTGTGTTCCCTCTTACTTAAGCACACACAAACCTGTCATCATCTTTGATGTCTTCTTTGGCGTGTTTTTCCTTCTCTGCACCACTATACACTACTCTGCAGGCTCTTGACTCATCCAATCCAGCGTGTGGGGACAGCTTGGAGTCATTGACAAGGCACTTCTCACAGCTAGGGGTATATGGAAGCCTTCCTCTCTTTTGGTTTTCATCCTCTTCCTTCAGCTGTACTGAGCCCGGAGGAGGCGGGAGTGGCAAAGGTGCATCTGCCTTCCCTGTGCCACAGGCACCCATTGCTGACTGGATAACTGTGCTTGTGATGGTGAGCTTGCACTTGCTAAACTCCAGATTCCCATTTCCAGTTTTGGTATCTGTAGTAGTGGGATCATCATGCTCATCAACACATCCAGCAGTGCAGCATACACAGGAATTGAGTAAGCAATGAGCAGTTTCCTCAACTGAGTGTGGCAAATCCACCAACTCTGGCTGGTTAGGAGAGCGTGGGTTAAAGATTACAGTGGCTGATAGCTTCATCCCGCCTGTCCGGTGAGCAATGACCTCTGCTGTCTCTACACCTTCCTCCTCCTCTCCGTTCAACTGACCCTCCCAGCTATTCACAAGTGGTAATGTTTCTGAGGTTCCTGAAGTATCAAATGAGAGGCACAATTTTTCCTGGATGTTCTGATCGAAATCCTCATTTGACCGACAGGCCATCATCCATCCATTGCAAGTGGAGTCAGCTCTAGTACCTGGTCTGATGGGATTCACAATGGGAGGAACTCGCTGTCCCTGATGGAATTCACCTGAGCTAGTTTCCGCATCTCCACCACTGCCTGCTGATTCCAGATCATCCATGAAGAAGACCCGCTCATCTTCCTCAGGTTGGAATCCAGGAGTTCGGTGAGGAGAGTTTTCAGTGCTTGAGGGTGTGCTTGATCCCCTAAGGCTGGAGGGGACACTAGATCCACCCACACTGGGGTGTGTTTTTTTACGATAATGACCTGAAGATAGCCGCTGGCTTGGGGGTGAAAGCAGTGTGGACATGTGATCACCAACACGGTGTACCATCATGTTGAGCTGCTCAATTTCCTCTTCATCATACTGCATAGAACAAGCCAGGTCAGTGTCCTCCTCTCCTTCACTTGGAATCTCCTGACTCTCATGGTCACTTTCCCACACATCATCGACTTCACACTGAGAGGCACACAAATCCAGCTCAGTCACACTCTCCACTTCCTTTTGCCCTTCTCTTTTCTGTGACTCCTCCACCTTGGAGTTTACTGAGGTAGCAGATTCTGGAGTAGAAGAGATGGGGTCTCCAGAAAACTCCCCATCCTGTGAGATACAGAGATTCCGCTCCAAGGTTGTTAACTCGTCATCTGTCAGTGTCTGCAGCAGGTCCCTACATAAGCACCAAAAACATCAATTAAAATATGTGGTGCTAGACTGCAATGAAAACAAGTGGTTAACCACCAAGCCATATAAACGACACTGTTATTAGCACTATGAGAACAAGTCAAATGCTCACAAACATCTTGTTATAAGGCTAGGGAAAAGAAAAAATGATATACCCAAATAACTGACTATGCATTATGTAGGTTAACCAATACATAACTGCAATTACTGTACTTAAGTAAGTCCAAAAGAAAAAAAGAATAACACTGATGACCCTCACCTAATTTTCTTCAGCAATGTGCGAAAAGGTCGGAAGAGTTCTGACATATCCTCTGGTTTGTTTTCCAGATTAAGAGGTCCATCCGGATACACAACAAGTCCACTAACAACACGTGAACAAAAGTTTAATAGAGATAGAAAACATTAATTTGTTGTTTTTACATTTGCACATTTAAGAGCCTTGCTCAAAATGTGCTTGGCAGTGGTAGGTATTAAACCTATAACCTTTTGGTCTGTAGTCCCAAAATCTGATACAATGTGAAACCACTGCCTTTTATGAGAATTAAAGGTACCAGGATTATCATTATCATTTATTTAGGTAATGATTGTAGAAAAAGTAATCACTTACCACACAATGGCTAGACGGGGGATTGTAAACATGAGAGCAGGTTCATAATCATCGATCATGTCTTGTGTGAGGTAACCAAGCTTTAGGGCCCTTGGAATAAATTCAAATAAGAAAACAATTTTAAGCCGTCCACATTTTTGTCAAGACAAATCTCGATTGACAACAACAGCATTAACAGGTTTGCAAATTTCCAGCCAATGTCTGGTTTTCTTTCTTGATTTAGAAGTAGGATTTAGTAGTTTAAATATGAAGGCATGTGATCTTTTAATCAAACATCATTGTATCTGTCGGAGTCTCTCACCTCTCTACGGTCTCACAGAAGAGCACAATCACCTCCTGCTGGACGTAATACTCTTTAGGAGATTTCACAGGCACCATGGCTGATACATAACTGTAAATACAACAGTTACAACACTAATATAAAATTACCACACAATAATGGCGTAATGCTTTTAGCCTACTGTATTTGCGTAGTTCAAAAAATCGATGTACAGTGCATCTGGAATGTAATAACAGCGCTTCATTTATTTCCAACATTTTATGTTATAGCCTTATTCCGAAATGTATTATATTTATTTTAATTAAAAATTTTAATTAATTACATTTTTGCAAATGTATAAAAAAAATTAAAATCACAGGCATCCACAGAGTATGATGCTACAAGCTTACAAGCTCTCTGCAGAACCTCTATCAAGTTTGATGGGAAGTGCAACCGTTTTCAGATCTCTTCAGAGATTTTCAATCGGATTCAAGTCTTGGCTCTCTCTGGGCCACTTAAGAACATTCCAGAGTTGTCCCAAAGCCTCTCTTTCGTTATCATGGCTATGTGCTTAGGGAGATTTTCCAGAGATTTTCCAGCTTCACCCCAGCCTGAGATTCAGAGCACTCTGGAGCAGGTTTCCTTCAAGGATTGAAGGAATTATCTTTCCCTTGACCCTGACTAGGCTCCCAGTTCCTGCTCCCGAAAAAAAGGATGCACTGTATCTATAACAGGGTACTATTCAGTTTGTACTGCAGCAATACATTAAATTGCCAAAAGTATTCGCTTACCTACCTTGACTCACATATTTAGCTGCTCCACCATGGAAACCCATTCCATTAAGCTCTCTGTGCACTGTTCTTAAGCTAATCAGAAGGCCACATGAAGTTTGGGGGTCTGTAGTGATTGACTTTGCAGAAAGTTGGTGACCTCTTTGCACTATACACATCAGCATCCGCTGACCCCGCTCTGTCAGTTTATGTGGCCTTCCACTTCGTGGCTGAGTTGCTGTCATTCCCTAAGACTTCCATTTTCTTATAATACAGCGGACAGTTACTGTGGAATATTTAGGAGCGAGGATATTTTTGGACTGGATTTGTTGCACATGCGTCATCACAGTTCTTTGCTGAGCTTGTAATACTTGTAAATAAGCTGGTATAGAAATAGTAAACTAAATGTATTAGTGTAATGTGCAATGTAAACTTGTGATTTAAATATTAATGATGAGAAATTAACAAAATGTAAGCATATGTAAAAAAAAATAATAGCATGGTGGTACAAATATAACAAACACTATGATGGTAAAATAAATATGACAGTGAAAAATGTTTTTTATTTAATTATATTTATATTAAATTACATACCTGAGTTCAAACTCAGCAAAAAGGCTGTCGAACTGGCGTAGAGCTTCACGCATGCGCTCTGTGTAGAAGTTGAGATCTCGCAGCGCTTGGTCACGGGTGATGTTGCGCACCTCCTCCAAGCTGCGCGTCAAGTCTTTGGCCAGCGGCCGCATAGCCATACTCTCAATCTCCCGGTTCATGATGATTGAGCCGGCTGCTAGACACTGGACATAGTGGACGTCAGTGTCTAAAGCTGTTATTCGTTCAGGATGTTTTATAACCCCAATTGTAATAAAATTGGGTAAAACGTAAATAAAAACATAATACAACAATTTGCAAATAATTTCAACCCATATATAATTAAATACACTACAAAGGCAATATATTTAATGTTCAAATTAATAAATTGTATTGTTTTTTTATTAATATTCACTCATTTTGATTTGATGCCTGCAACGTGTCATTGCAAGGATTTATAATTTATAAATTCATGAATTTCATCATCTACGGCCCTTAAAATCATCAAAAGATTTAGAGAATCTGGAGATATCTCTGCAAGTAACCTTTGATCACTCAGGCGGCACTGCATTAAAAATCGACATAATTCTGTAACAGATATTACCACATGGGCTTAAGAACACAGTGAACATCACCACATCACACCATCACTCCATCAGCAAATTAAGCTGCCGGCTTCTCTGTGTCCGAGCTTATCGGAGATTGACTGACGCAAAGTGGAAAGGTGTCCTGTGGTCTGATGAGTCCACATTTTAAATTGTTTTTGAAAATCCAAAGTGGAAAAGGACTTTCCGGATTGTTATCAGAGCAAAGTTCAAAATCCAGCATCTCTGGCGTAATGGTGTGTGTTTGTGTCCCATGGCGTGGGTAACCTGTACGCCGGTGTTCTACAAGGCACCATTAATGCTGAAAGGTACATACAGCAACGTCTTTTACAGGGATGACCCTGCAAATTTTAGTAGCAGAATGCCAAGCCACATTGGGCACGTGTTACAACAGCATGGCTTCGTAGTAAAAAAATGTGGGTAGTAGACTGGGCTGCCTGCAGTCCAGACCTGTATCTCATTAAAAATGTGTGGCGCATTAGGAAGTGCAAAATACGTGACAGAGATATGTATGAGAGAACCAAGTATGAAAGAATGGGAAACATTCCACCTCAAAGCTTCAGCAATTAGTGTCCATAGTTTCTAAACAATTATTGAGTGTTGTTAAAAAGAAAAGTAATGTAAAACAGCTGTAAACATGCTGCAAATCAACTGATGTATTCTGTTTTTATTTATGTTTTAAACAATGTCCTAACTTCAATGGAATTAAAGTTGTATAACAACATTATGACTGAATGTGTTAAAACCGAGCAAAAAACATAGACTTGTCAGATTGTTTAAATGTACCTCTGCTCCAAACCATAGCTGTCCTGCAAGGTTGTCATGGCGGATCTCCTCAGGAAATTTCACACAGAAGTCTCTGTTTGCTCGGTCTTCTGGTATACAGACATCCATGATCTGGTTTATGATATTCAGCACATTGTCCTACAAACGAGTAAAAGGAACACAGATCATCTAGCCAGTCAAAAATTTTAATTAACTGTGTTTTTAACTGTGTCATTGTGGTGTTTAAACTGACACCGCACATAAATACTAAATAAACATATAAACAAAGCCAACCTGGCATGAACGGAATTGATTGACGAGCAGTGTGCATCTCTGAGGGTCTTTCCTGCCATCAAGACTATCCAGCTCTGATGCCACCTGGTTCAGCTCTTCATCTGCATAGTAAAACTGGGCGAGTAGCTGAGGATCTGACCTCTGCACCACATAACAAGAAACAGAGGGATTGAGAGAGAGCATTGAATAGAAAAATGATCTAATAGTATGTCTGTGCATTGCATTTGGGTGAATAGTGAATAGGGTCCATTCTACAGTGTGCGTACTATAGTGCTGAACATTCCAACACCCACATGTCCAACAAAACTGTCCAGCACAATATGGTTACAATACTGGAATAAAAACACATACTAAACAACAGTCAAACCTTTGGTCTTCCTCTGTTGCATTCCACACACCACAAGAAACATTCTCAAAGCAATGCATCATGGGTTGGGTGGGAACGTTCCACAGAGGATTACAACAAACTTTTCATATCACTGTGTCTCACACTAACCACCACAATTTAAAACATGCTGTTCCTATTATTATGGTTTTCTCTGCTTACCTATTAGGGTCAATGATTCATGCTGGTGCACATTACTAAATCCAAATCAGCAATTAGAATACATTTGTGATCAGAGCGACTGACATGATGACACATTTGGCAACTGTTTGCAAAATCCACTATTTGTCTCCTAAGACATGTCTTGGTTATGGCCTCAGTTGGCACACTCTGAAAAGTGGATGGGGATTTCTCCACATAGCGGTCCCTTAGATTTATACATACTATATAATATACATATACAGGGAGAGCAGAAAAACAAGCATTAATTTCAAGTAGGGCGGAATGATGGCGCAGTGGTTAGTGTTGCGGCCTCACAGCAAAAGTATCTGGGTTCAAGCCCCGGGTGGGGCAACTCTGGAAATTTCTGTGTGGAGTTTACATGTTCTCCCCGTGTTACCTCCGGGTACTCCGGTTTCCTCCCGCATTACAAACACATGCATGATAGGTTAATAAGCGTCTCTAAATTCCCCGTAAGTTTGTGAATGTGTGCATGATTGTGTGCGTGTGTGTGCCCTAGGGTGGACTGGCGCACTGTCTAGGGTTTGTTCCTGCCCTTTGTGCCCATTATTGCCGGATGGGCACCGTGACCACAGAACTGGGATTAAGCGGGTATAGAAAATGAATGAATTAATTATTTCAAGTATTTATAAACTGGAAATCAGTTTAACATACAGGTGCATCTCAATAAATTAGAATATTTTTTAAAAAGTTAAACACAAATATCATATAGATTCATTACAAACACAGTGATTTATTGCAAGTGTTTATTTTAGTTAATGTTGATGATTATGTCTTACACCCAATGAAACCCAATATCATTATCTCAGAAAATTTGAATATTCTATAAGACCAACAGAAAAAAAATATTTCAATGCAGATACTTTGGCCTACTGAAAAGTATGTACAGTAAATGCACTCAATACTTTGTCAGGGCTCCTTTTGCATGAATTGCTGCATTCATGTGGCATGGCATGGAGTCGATCAGCCTGTGGCACTGCTGAGGTGTTATGGAAGTCCAGGTTGCTTTAATAGCAGCCTTCAGCTCATCTGCATTGTTGGGTCTGGTGCCTCTCATCTTTCTCTTGACAATACTCAATAGATTCTCTATGGGGTTAAGGTCAGGTGAGTTTACTGGCCAGTCAAGAAATCAAGTGATACGGTGGTTATTAAACCAGCTACTGGGCAGTGTTGTCAGGTGCCAAGTCCTGCTGAACAATGAAATTCCCATCTCTAAAAAACTTGTTGGCGGAGGGAAGCAAAAAAGTGCTCTAAAATCTCTTGGTATACGGCTGCACTGACTTTGGTCTTGATATAACACAGTGGATCTACAACAGTAGATGACATGGCTCCCCCAACCATCAGTGGAAACGTCACACTAGACTTCAAGCAGTTTGGATCGTGTTCCTCTCCAGTCTTACCCCAGAATTTGGGAACTTGATTTCCAAATGAAATGCTAAATTTACTTTCATCTAAAAAACAACACATTGGACCACTGAGTAACATTCTAGTTCTTTTTCTCCTTGGCCCAGCTAAGATGCTTTTGGCATTGTCTCTTGGTCATGAGTAGCATGAATGTAACATTTGTAGCCCATGTCCTGGATACATCCATGTGTGGTGGCTCTTGAAGCACTGATGCCAGCAGCAGTCCACTCCTTGTGAATCTTCCCAAAATTTTTTTATGGCCTTTTCTTGACAATCCTTTCAAAGCTGCGGTTATCCCGGTTGCTTGCGCAGATTTTTCTACCACGCTTTTTTCCTTTCACTTAACTTTGCATTAATATGCCTGGAAACAACATTCTGTGAACAGCCAGCGTCTTAAGCAATGACCTTTCGTGGCATACCATCCTCGCGGAGTGTTTTAATGAATGCCAGTGTCCTGCCTATGATCGTGTAGCCTACTGAACCAGAATAAGGGACCATTTTAAACACTTATGAAGACTTTGCCGGTGTTTTGTATTAAACATTTTCTAAGATAATGATTTTGGGTTTTCATTGGCTGTAAGACAATCATCAACATTAACTAAAATAAACACTTGAAATAGATCACTGTGCTTGTAATGAATCTATATAATGTATGAAATTCACTGTTTGTATTGAATTACTGAAATAAATTAACTTTTTGATGATATTCTAATTTATTGAGATGCACCTGTATAAGGTAAGGCATATTATTACATATAATATTGCACTATAAATATATGCTTTAACAGGATTTAACAACTAATAAATATCTGCTTCACTTTAAGTGATCTGCTTGAAAGAAAACCTTGTGTACTTTGCGTGGTGTTACACAGAGAGAAGGTCACATTTCATCAGCTGTTATCGCCTGAAATGTACATCTTCTGCTAGAAGTATGTGATACACTGTGTAATTACACACACCTCTGCTACTGACTTAAAAGACTGGGAAAATCCGCAGCTAATTAATTATTAGAGGTCACTTTAAGGATGATGTTTCTTATTAGCTCAATCGAGCATTACACTTTTGTTCTATTGGTGTGGGGGGAAAAACAGCTATAAAATAAATTCTGAATTCAGGCACACTGTTCCAGGGTTCCTAATAAACCAGGTCCATTGTCATGTCACGTATTGTACTACTGAACTAGTAACAGAGTAAGCCGGCATGGTTACGCAGTTGCCTCACACAGATTATGCCCCTGGCAGCCTATGACCTTTCTTTTTGGAGCTTGCATGTTCTTTCTGTGTCCATGTGAGTTTTCCAGTTTACACCCACAGTCTGAAAACCTGCATGCAGGGTAAAATGGAGATACTAAACTGAGTGTAAAATGAATGTAATATTGTGAGTGTCATGAATATAACCGTGCCTTTCTGACATGACATTTTTAACAAATAAACAATAACACTATTATTAACCTAGATACATGAAGAGTAATTCTCAGTGCCTCTTTTACCTATGTCTAATAAGCTGCACTATATATTGTTACAATATGAACAAAGTCAGAGCAAATAAGGCTAAATTATGCACAAGCATGATGAAGGTTTATTGCATCGAGCTAGTCACTGAATATTCCCCTGTTAAGCGACTGTGCTACAATTAAATCAGCACTGATAGTAAGTAGTTTGCTACTGAACTCTGCACTTTGGAACTCCAGTAAGCCATTACTCTGTTCGAGAGCTAACAAAACGCATCTTAGAAATACTAATCTGCAAAATGTACCTGACGTAATGCAATAATGAGGTCATGCTCTACTGGTCTATTTTTAGGATGTGATCTTAATTCTTTTATACGATTAAAGCAGGAAGTGCAAATACTATTACTGTCTTTATCCATACTTGATAGTGATGACACCCACCCAAGTTAGTGGTTAAAGGCAAGCTCATACAAGTGTGCATATGTAACAAAATGACAGGTATTCTGGTGCAGGATGATATATCATTTGCGTATGACACACGTAAATCTGCTGAATTTTGGAAGATTTATAGACCTTCATAAACATATTTAAATAAACTAACATGATTACTGAAGACCTGCTAATGCATGTGCATTGTTATTGATATATATCTGATTTGAAGAGCATTTTGTATCTTTTGCACTTTCTGCAAAGAAAAATGCCTTAAAAAACAGGGGAAAAAAATATGGACGTACTGAAAACAATACCAGTATGCAATATCTGTCAAAGACTGTGCCATTTACTTATAAAATTACACAAATACACCCGATACTATTTCACGGCTAAGCAAGATAAACACTGTTAATTTAGCGAACAGGTAGTTATCAATGTTTTATTACATTATTCCATCTAATGAGTTGGAAAATCTCAAGAGAACTTTGCTGACATGTGTGTGCTTGTCACAATGCTCTAGGGTAGGAAAGAGCGTGTAAGTTTGTCTTTATTAAATCTGCTCAAAAGACAAGCTGGAAATTTTGTGAAGAGTCTGGCAGCAGATAAAATAAATAAAAACAGCCAGATAAAACCAAAAATACAAAGCTAACCATCACAGAGACATTAATACAAACACAGCAAAAACCGATAGAGTGAGGCCATAGTGGCAGGAGATGGAGGGGGCAATGAGCTGAGCCAATCCCATACTACTATTTACTATATTTCCCACAATGTTTTGCACTCAACTTTATTCTTACATCAATGAACAATGTCAGCTGTTTTGAAATATTATAGAATATTCATTTATTTATTGTTTAACATCATCCTTAGCACCGGTGGCTATTTTAATAACAAGAACACAAATCATACACAAAGTCACATATCAATACACAAGTTAATGGCAATTTAACATTTTCAATTTACCTAGCTTGCATGTCTTTGAACTGTGGGAGGACAACAGAGCACCTGGAGAAAAGCCACGCGGGGGGGACCACCTAACTCCACACAGAAGTTCCTAGTTCGCCCAACCCAGGGATCAAATCCGGGTCCTCTTGCTGTGAGGGCATAGCACTATCCACTGCGCCACTGTGCTGCCCAAATATTATAGAATAAGTGATAGTGACAAAATTAAAGCTAATTATCTGCTAAATTATAAAGAGTAAGATTTAAAAATATTTTGTTAAATACAAGCAATTTGATAGAATTGGGAATAAATAATAAGTTTACTGACTTTGCTAATGCTGATATTTTACAACTCATTTTTACAACTTTTTTTTAGCTTATGCTTGTTATAGTACTCTATATCGGGAATGAAACCATATGTAAAGTACTTGGTATGGGAAAAAACATGCAAATATTAAAAAAAAGTAATATTTGAACATCAAATATTGACGCTCAATTTTGCACAGTACTGCACACCATAAAAATACTGATATTGCAAGTGCATAGGGACAGCAGTGCAAATGAATAAATACATACTGAATCATCTGAAATAACATCAGCTTTAGCACCATGGTCACATTGTTAAGCACAATCATGTGGAAGACACTGGTAGGCATTGACACACTACAAGAAGGGTATGCCACAAAATGTAATTGCTAAAGAAGCTGGCTGTTTACAGAGTGCTGTATCCAAGCATATTAATAGAAAGTTAAGTGGAAGGAAAAAAGTGAGGTACAAAAAGCTGCACAAGCAACCGGGATAACCCCAGCCTTAAAAGGATTGTCATGAAAAGGCCATTAAAAATGTTAGGGAGTAGACTGCTGCTGAAGTCAGTGCTTTAAGAGCCACTACACACAGACGTATCCAGGACATGGGCTACAACTCTCACATTCCTTGTGTCAAGCCACTCGTGACTAAGAGACAATGCCAGAAGAGTCTTACCTTAGCCAAGGAATAAAAAGAGCTAAACTGTTGCTCAGATGTCTAATGTGTTGTTTTCAGATGAAAGTGTGAAGTCAGTGATTGTATAAGCCATGTCATCTACTGGTGTAGGTCCACTATCTTATATCAAGACCAAAGTCAGCGCAGCCATCTACCAGGAAACTTTAGAGCACTTAATGCTTCCCTCTGCCGACTATATTTTTGGAGATGGAAATTTCATTGTCCAGCAGGAACTGGCACCTGTCTACACTGACCTAAACTCCATCTATGGGACATTTTCAAGAGGAAGATAAGAGGCAGCAGACCCAACAATGCAGACAAGCTGAAGGCTGCTATTAAAGCAACCTGGTCTTTCATAACACCTTAGCAATGCCACAGGCTGATCACCTACGTGCCAGGCTGCATTAATGCATTAATTTGTACACATTTACAAATAAAATAGCTGCGTTTTATATAATATATAATATTCTAATTTTCTGAGATAACGATTTTGGATTTTTATTGATTGTGAGACATAATAATCAACATTGACAAATAAACACTTGAAATAGATTGTGTTCATACTGTGTTTGTAATAAATCTATATAATATATACATTTCACTTTTTAATTACTAAAATATATAATTATATATATATACAGGGGTTAGACAATGAAACTGAAACACCTGACATTTTAGTGTGGGAGGTTTCATGGCTAAATTGGACAAGCCTGGTGGCCAATCTTCATTAATTGCACATTGCACCA
>JAOUQT010000002.1:7921827-7935063 GCA_025769995.1 Xyliphius kryptos | reverse complement strand
ACTTGTCGCTACTTGGAATCGAACCAGGGACCTTCCGGTCGCAAGGCCGGTTCCTTAACCACAAGCCTACAACTGCCCCAGAAGAAGGAGCTACCTAGAAAATATATGTGTGGAGTTTGCATGTTCTCCCAGTGTTCTTGTGGGTTTTCTCCAGGTACTCCGGTTTCCTCCCGCATTCCAAAGACAAGCATGCTAAGTGAACTGGTGTCTCTAAAGTGGCCCTTAGTGTGTGAATGTGTGCATATGTGCCCTGCAATACATTGGTGCCCAGTCTAGTGTTGTTCCTACCCTTGTAACTAGAGTTGCCATATGGGCACCGGCTGGCCCGTTACCCTTTGTGAATTCAGTGGAAGAAAATGAATGAATATTAAACTACATTTTACACTGGCTTCATGTTATATCAGTCCCAAGCTACTGCAGGAACTTTTATAAGTATTCTAGGAGGTAATTTTAAGATATCCTTCTGCTTAGCTCTCTATAATTATGCCCCATTGCTTAAAGTAGAGATTCTCATTTCTTGGTTAATCTCCCAAAAAGTGTATTGCTTCTGAACATGAAGTGGAAAAAATACAAGCCAGATTAGGTAGGATGATGTTCTGTGCAATGTTGTACTAGGAAACCCGGGGTCCATACATTCATGTGGATGTTATATTGACAAGAAACGCTTACCTAAACATTGTTTCAGACCAAGTATATCCATAAAGACTGTATTGCTTACAGGTCATGCAGTAAGCTGCCATGTACTGTTTTTCCACACCTTTCTATTATAAACAGAGGTAAAATTTTCTGCAATTCACTGGTCGTTCTTTCTGTACGTTATAGTTAGGCACTAACCACACTGGGATAGGCCAATAAGGCCTGCACTTTTAGTGGTGCTGTGGCCCAGTCATCTATTGTCCCAAGTTGGTTCTTTTATAAAACACTCAGATCCTTACCTTACACCCCTTTATTGCGTACCAAAATTTTACCCACTAAATAACAGAGCTTACATTTTAGGCATTTAAAAATAATCATCCAAACGACTAATGAATGTGGGCATGTTGCTAATGTTGCAGGAATCGAGTGTGATATAAAAGGCTATTAAAATGATATGGTCACTTGAAAATGCTAAAGCTATAAGTGAGAAACAATAATGTAATTTGGTCATTTTTCGACTGACCAACGATTAATGTATGTACACTGTCGAACAAACCACAAAACGTCTATTAAATGTGCAGGGGTAACCCTGATGGCTTAGTTTCTTTATCCAAAGATGTCTAAGGGTAGCATCTAGTGGTAAGACTATGCTATGTATTTTTTAGAAGCAACGCCGCACACAGAGCATATTGTATTAATATTATTTACAGATACACAACTCATAGCATGATTCGGACACAATTTCTGCGTACATAACACATGTTAGAAGAGCACACACTAAAAATCACAGTAAGAGTCAGCGTTACATCGCCAGCTACAAAAAAGCAGCAGTCTATTAGGGTATTTACAGTGGCCTGTGAAAATGACAAATGGACGTCATAAGTTAAAAACAGTTGACCCAGACTTAAACAGAATGCACAAGGCTTAAATATCGTAAAAGCACAGATTTCGTGACCATGTACAATACAATATTATACTCACAAGGCTGCCGTTGATTTGTATACACATGTAAGACCAGGCATCGCATAGTAAAGTGATCTATTATACTGTATACATACTCTTATAGCAGGCCCATGCAGAGTCTGGGGAAGCTTTTTTTTTTTAGCAGAAGTGCACTTTTTTTTACAACTTACTTATATTTCAGGTAAAGTTTGAATTAATATGAGAAAATATTTAAAAAACGGAAACAATTTGCGCATTCTCTTCCTGAAGAACCCCAGTGTGTATAAATGTAAATAATAGGGGATTTTTAGTAAAGTAAAAAAAAAGTCAAGTAAAATAGGCTACATACAGGTAAAAATATTACACAGCTGTTGACACGTTTAAAGCAGTTCAACAAACAGGATATGTGATTATTTTCAGGCTAACAGTGAAACTCTAATAATAAACTGATTAGCTAGCGGCTAAGAAAACATTAGCTTACTGTTTTAATCATTTCGGCTACTCGAAGATTCGAACAATTTCTACTCAGAATGGTATAAGAATGGAAACGAGGTTAAAGAGCTATGATGGAAAGCAACATTCGTGCTTGTTATTTGTTTAATTATAACAGTAAGTGAGGCAGCTATACAATAATATAGATATTACTGAAAGCAGGAAGTCATAGAGGTTTATATAAAAACCAGTTATTGTGTATTTGTTTAGTTTCTCTATTATACATGTTTAGGCTCTATGTAAATGCAGGTTTCAGCAGGAATTGTAAAAATACTAACCTTATGCCCGGTTTGAGGCCTTTAAATAAGATCAATAAAGTTAAACGATAACTTACAACGAGTTCACAGCCAAGGTCCAGACATACCCCGTACTACATATTAGCGTTTCTCCCACTATTTAACACCAACTTCAACTCAGAAGTGTTAAGTATTCATTATGATCAGCATAGCAGGAAAGACGTCAAGGGTGAAGCTCAGGGGTACTCCAAGACCAGGGCTAATAAGTAGATATTATTTTATAATCTGGGCACATGCCCTGAAGAACTCTGCATGCCCTGGTTGAGTAAGGACGTACACTGTTTGTACGGTATTGTGTACAGGTACGAATGACCTAATATAAGATCTCGGGTTAAAAAATAAGTTACAGCGTCCCTGGCACGTGATCAGGGTTCAGGGGCCGCTTATTTCTTGCCCAGCGCCCTGGGCGGCTGGTGTTTGGGCAGAAGAAGCGTTCGCCCTTTTCTCTCTCTGTCTTTGGTGGATCTTCGCGTGTCTTCTTCTCTCGTCGCTCCTGGCAAACTTTCGGCCGCAGAAGTCACAGGAGAAGGGCTTCTCCCCGGTGTGTGTGCGAATGTGCGTGGTTAGGTGGTCGCTGCGGCTGAAGCTGCGCATGCAGATGCGGCACTGAAACGGCTTGTGGCCGGTGTGAATACGCACGTGGCGCGTAAGCTCGTCAGATCGCGAGAACCTGCGGTCGCAGCCCTCTGCCGGACAAGGGTACGGACGCTCATGCACCGGGGTCTTACACGGTCGGGTCGGGTATTTTCTCGGTCGCAGTATTGGTCGCAACGGGACATTCTGAATGCTGGAGTCTGTGGGCGGCCCCAATCCGTCCACGGGACATGAAAGTGTAAAATTTCTAATCATGTTCAGCGGAGTGAGGGGCGGAGGAACTCTAGAGGAGTCCAGAGAACAAGAGAACGGTTTTCTATCCTGGAAGACTGGTGCGTCCCTTTGGCTGCTGCTCTGATAAAAGCCTGAGTAATCTGGTATGACGGAGAAAAGCGCACTGTCTATGCTGGCCTTTGGGGATGTGTAGGAGGCGGGCGGGTATGCAATCGGGCATGGATTGTTTGGCAGGTAGGTCGAGGGGTCCTGATAGCCATTCGCAGTACAGGTATATGGGGGAGGTGATGTGTACATGTGCTCCATATCTTTCTCGTGGCCTTTGGAACAAGCTGGAGCCTCTGAGAGCTCTGTGGGTCCTGAAGAGGATGTATGGAATGGGGCGGGGGCAGGTGTTGCGCTTTGTACTTCTGCGCAGACAATGTTGATCAGGTTGTCTGGGTTCCAACTGCCGTGCGCGCACTGAGCGCCGATTGAGATTTTGCCCGTGTAGGCGAAATTAGAACTTTGTGCGCTGTTCGGATCTGTGAAGTCAGCAAAGCGATTTTCTTTAGAGAAACTCTCTGCACACAGTCCACCTGCAAGATAAGAAATAGCAAAAATAAAGACTGATATTGTGTATTGTTTATATCTTATAAAACCTTTTATAAAACCGTTTATAAAATCCTGTGTAGCTTTTCGTTTGATGATACACGATTAAAAACTACACTATATCTAACGTTTGTCCAACGTAGACAAAATATAAACCTGAATTATATATAATAGGACAGGCAGAGCGCTCGTATATTCTGTATTGTATGCGCTTACCTCCCGATGCTCCGCTTCCCACGTGAGGAATGCCGCTCGGTATATCTGTAGAGATTTCATCCAAAGGACAAGCATCCGTGGTAATGGAACATATAAAATCAGTTAGCGACTCAGGCACTTTATCGACGCTGTTAGCTGTCATTTTATCCACTGAAAAGTTTCCCAAAAGCACAGAGATTTAAGTTAATCTTTAACCAGACATTTTAGTCTATTATTGGACATATGAAATGTTGCAATTAATATTTTTATTTATTGGATTTAAAAGTAAAATATGATTAACTGCCCACTGGTCTGTTTTCGCACCCTTCCGTCGCCCGGCGTCAAATAACGCAGTTTCGTGCGTAAGTAGGCATTTTAAAGGATGCTTTCAATATGTGCTACGTCATTGACCATAAAAGGACTTGAGATCAAAGAAGGTTGGGCAGTTACAAGTAATAGCAGGCAGACACTGTGACACGACTGGGAATCCATTCCTTTCAAGCGATCATTTTAAGGTTAGGTTTATTCTTTTAGTCTACAGATGTCAGGTAACCCCAGTTAGATTACCTGCAGTCTGATATCAGGCATACATCTTTTACAGGTCACTCTGTTGTTTGTGTTATGTAGTTTCTTTTCAGATATAAACAAACTCTCCTAATCGAAATCAGAAATTCCGGTCAGGTCACTCCCATAGATGGATATTATCCGGAGACAAAACACGCCCCATTGGTCAAAAAAGGAAATTCCGGAAAACTCGACACGGAAGAAGAGCGTCTTGTGGTGTAAACCCATTCTAACATCACAACCACAGTAAATTGTAATCGTAGCCCAGCCTCCCTGATTGAATAAAGGAGAGTCATATTGAAGTTTAAGGGAAAAAGGCAGCATCAGACTCAAGGGGGGGCTGCATGCATTGGGCCAAATGTTATAAAGATTCTCACATATACACTGAACAATCACTGGGTTAGAAACACCTGGAAAGTGGTGTATGATCACTGATCAAGTTCTGCAAGAGTTGGTTACGTTACAATTGGCTCTTATATAAGGCACTGATCTGTCTATTCTCCAGCAGAAGACATTCATTTAACATTTTAACATTTAACATTAAACAAGTGACCTTGACTGTAGACAGATACACTATATTTCCAAAAGTATTCGCTCACCTGAGTTGACTCACATATGAGGTAATCCATAGAGTTCAGTATGGCGTCGGTCCACTCTTTGCAGCTAGAACAGCTTTAACTCCTTTGGGAAGGCTGTCCACAAGGTTTAGGAGTGTGTTTATTCGTACTTTTGACCATTACTTCAAGAAGTGCCTTTGTGAGGTCGCACACTGATGTTGGACGAGAAGGCCTAGCTAACAGTCTCCTGAGATTGAAAGGCAAGGGGCCAGCTTTAAACTGTTTCCACAAAGTTGGGAGCATGGAATTGTCCAAAATTGTATTCTGAATCATTCATACACCTGTGGACATGGAATGATTTTAACACCTTATGTGTTAAAATTATGATGGATGTGCAAATACTTTTGGAAATATAGTGTAGTTGTCTGTAGATATGTGTCAGTGCTTCTGCCCATTGTGTGTTTCAATAGTTTCAATAGTATATACACATATATCTTTATATATGGCATCAAGGTGGCGCATTGTATAGTGCTGTGGCCTTACAGCAAGAAACCCTGGTTTCTGAGTATAGTTCTCCCTGTGTTTGCATGGGTTTTCTCCCGGTGCTCTGGTTTCCTCCCACAGTCTAAAGACATGCACACTAGGTGAATTGGACATTCCAAATTGTCATTAACTAGTGTATTGATGTGTGACTTTGCAGTTTGAATTTACATTTAAACATGATTTTTTCATCCGATCAAAAGTTTAAAACCATAGCCTTTAAAAGCAGATTCCATGTCATTTTTTCAATTATTTACACTGTCAAGACCTCCTGATGGCAAAAGCAAAAAAGCCCACAGATTGTGAATGTGATATAATTGTTCGCCTGCATAAGCAAGGCCTCTCACAACATGCCATTGCTGCTGAGGATGGACGCAGTAAGACAGCCATTTTGCATTTTTTAAATGATCCTGATATTTATCGAACAAAAAAGTCCAATGGTAGACAAAAAAATTATTTACCAACGCTGAGCCGCAGGATCCGATTGGCTGTCCGTCAAGACACAGGAAGATCCTCTACCCAAATTAAGGCCATTACTTGTGCTGACTGCAGCCCAATAACTATCAGACGGCATCTGGAAGGGAAGGGCCTCAGAAACAAAAAAGATCTTCAAAGGCCACGTTTTCTTCAACGCCACAAACCTGCCCATTTGGACTTTGCAAGGGTGCACCAAACATGGGACAATGGGGCTTCAGGTTGTGCAGGGGCTTAAAACAGCATGTGGAGATGTTGCAGCAGGCATCCCTTATGACTGATGTCCCTCGTCTGTGTGATAATGACTGGGTTTTTCAATAGGACAATGCTGCAGTTCACAATGCCCACCTGACAAAGGACTTCTTCCAGGAGAATAACATCACTCTTTTGGACCATCCTGCGTGTTTACCTGATCTAAATCCGATTGAGAACATTTGGAGATGAATGGCAAGGGAAGGTTACAAAAATGGTACAAAATCAGTTCCAGACAGTGGATGCCCTTCGTAAGGCCATCTTCAACACTTGGAGCAACGTTCTCACTAGCTTCTTGAAAACACTGGCATCAAGCTTGCCTAAACGATTGTTTGAAGGTATGAACAAGAATGGTATAGCTACTCTTTACTGAGTCCTTTTTTTATCAGAGATGCAATTCTGCATTCCTTGGTTGTAATGAGTGGCTATTCAAGTATTGTTGTGTTTCTTTCATCCTGAACCAGTCTGTCCATTCTCCACTGACCTCTCACATCCACAACCACATTTTAATCCACACCACGGCCGCTGGATAATTTCTCTTTTTCAGAACATTCTTCGTAAAACCTAGAGATTGTTGTTGCGTGAAAATCCCAGTATATCATCAGTTTCTGAAATACTCAGACTAGCCCATCTGGCACCAACAACCATGCCATGTTTAAAGACTTTAAAATCACCTTTCTTCCCCATTCTGATGTTCAGTTTGCACTTCAGCATGTTGTCTTGACCTCCTTAATATGCCTAATTGTATTGATTTGTGGCCATGTGAAATGTGAGAATCCCCAATCATCCCAATTATCAATAAAACATATTTTCATTGCAACGCACTTGTGATTCAAATAGAAAGTGTGTTCAGTGTAATAACAAATAAACATGAATACTACAGCTCAGAAAGACAGATGCTTTACATGATGGAAGGACTGAACCCGGTACATTCATCTGTTATCTTTAAAGAAATATTGCACACCTTATTACACATTCACTATGCAAAGTGTCACTAACATAAAACTGCAGGTCAAGCTTTCCACAAGGCAATATTATTTAAATCTCCTTCTGCTCAACAGGGTTTTATCCATGTTTCTGTGATGTAAATATTGGGAAAAGATGACTCTGGAAAACTGGAAAGTGCTATTAGATCTGAGAAGAATGTAAATCCATGCAACAATCTAAAAATGCAAATGACGGGAAGACTCAGGAAACTCTTTACATTCCCTATCTCTGACACATCTCCTTGTCATCATTCTTTGTTTTTCTGCCATTATGATCTATTTTAATTTGATCAATTGAGCAGTTGCTGTACTTGTGATTGAGGCCTAATTTTAAAGCCACCCACACAAGAGAACAGCCCCTTCTCTGTGGATTTTCAGCCAAAGCTCCGGCTCTCCTCACTGAATAGATTTGCCCTCCTACAGATTGCCGTTCTTCTATCTCCTCCCTGCCGAGCTCCCGCGTGCTCCTAGCTTCTCACACGCCTACACACACATGCATGCACATGTCTTAGACTCTTCACACAATCCAAATTGATGCAACCAGTTTCACAAGTAGTCTGTGTCTGAGTTATATCTCTGGACTACATTCTGTGCATTTTTTGAAAGAAAAAAGCAAAACTATTTCTTACTTACATTACATATATTTTTCATGTGTGTACATGAGTATGAGACAGAGAAACTGGAATTATGGCAAGTGTGGTGACTTAGTAATTAAAGATCCAAGTCACTCACAGACAAATGTGATGGTGTATACACGCTGTGTGTGTGATGTCAGTTCATTAATGAGAGTTTGTCTCCCCACGCTTAAATACACACTACATCAATTCCCCTCCTGTCATCTGAGCAGCCGCAGTCCTGATAAAGGGCTAATCTGAAAATCATTCCATGAGCTTTTTTAAATACCTTCGTGGACTTTTATAAAGGATGTAATTTACTTAATCAAATGATTTAAGGCTGAGAAATTCACATACATTTTAAAGTGTAGCCAAATCTAAGACTGACACCGACATAATGGAAATTTTGAGGAAGTTGCTAGCTGTTTCTATAAAGGACAAACGCAAAATGAGCCTATAGTGTACTGCATAGAGATGGGATTAAGGCTTCCACACCGTGCTTTATATTTTGAATAGTAAGGCAATCTGTATTCAGTCTTGCCTACTTCAACATTGTTGGGGCAGAGCTTCAGTCCCACTCCATGTCCTTGTCCTTTGTTTTACACCCACATGCACAAAAGTGTCTTCCTATTGTGTCTGCATTGGCAGCTTTTATTGTAGATTTCTATTTTAACGTTTCAGAAGAGAATAGGCACAAGTTAATAGCTGATCTAAAAGCTACAGCATTAAAATGCCAGGATATTAATAAGGGACATCAACAAAAAGCATCAGTGAGCATTTGATGTTCATAATGTCGGTATATTGGTTTGTTCGATTTTTTGGCATAGCTTCCAAAATCCCCAGGCCCATGTGTACCTCCCATGCCCTTGCGCCCTGTACGCCCACGCCACTCCATGTTTCACCACCCATTTTGTTTCCGTGCGTTGTGGTCCTGCTTGGGGGACTGCCGACCCCTGCGCACACCGATTAATCAAACGTCACAGACTGATTTCGTTAAAATAGATTAGTCCTTTTCATTATACACCAGACTAATATTAAATGCATGTATGGTGACACAATGGGACCTGAACCACAGTGGTTTATACCGTTTTAAGCCGATAAGTTTTTGAATCATTACGAATATAAGGACAGATTTTTATTATCAGGAATACATTACAGTTTAATTAATAGATTTGTGGATTATATTTACAGAATATGTGATTTTACGATGTATCAAGTGCTAAGTATTGTCATATGTATAAGTAAAACATACTTCAAGCAATGGAATAAGTACATTTTCACTTGATTTAATAAAATAGTAATAAAATATTACATGATTTAGTAAAGTAAGGCAAAATAATACAAAATTTGCGCTTTTATTATTATTATTATTATTAGCGATTTTATTTTATTTGACTTACACTATTAACATTTTGGTCCTATTTTAGTTAAATATATACGACTTAGCATCAGGATTATGGATTTTCCAATAATAGAACCAATATACAGCTACACATCTTATGATACATAATGATACATGAGTTTATAAACATGTTTAATACTCACCAGTACGTGATGCAAGGCTCTTGTAGTCTTTCAGTTGATGTTTGGTTCATCTATAAATGTCCACCAAATGTTGCAAGTCTAGGCCTTTCTGCTCCTGCTGCCAATACTCATTCAGTAAACCCATATAGAACACATAATTATGTAAGCATCTTAATATGTTTATGAACAGAATCATATACTAGACAAGTCATATGCATTTCCTCTTCCAAACAAGCGAGTGAGTGAGTTAGTCTGTTCACACTGCTACATATCCTCAAAGTGGAAATTGTTATGATAATGAATAAGGTTTGGGAGAAAGCCAGGAGATTGGACCAGCAAATGTTTCTTTGCTTGGGGGGAATCCGTAGGTGTTTGGGTCACATATGCACACCATGCTCGGGGCGTGGTTTTCCTAACAGCTGACCCTGCAGAAAGCTTCTTCCCAATAACACACACCAGAATAGTAATAATGGCTAAATCTAAAACGTCTATACCAAGAATAAGAGAAACTCAGTGTAGATATTAAAATAACTTTTAAACACAAAGTTCTATAAAATCCAGACATGCCACGGAATTTAGGGAACTATGTTGTAATCTAGACAGATGTTTAGTAATTGTAATGTTTTGCAAGACAATCCACCCCTTGAGCAAGACTTATATTGATCATATGATCAGTGATGTATATTTCAGATTATACAGAGACAGAATTTTATAGGAAATGTAATAATAATTATGGCACACATAAAAAAAGAGGCAGTTTGTTATATAATGAATGAGTGTAACTCTGTTTTAGAGACTGGCGCGCCCCCATCACCCTTCTACCCAGTGCGTGGGTGGAGAGCCCAGTAAGATGGATGACCACGCTTCCAAAGCGTGATAGGTATTGCCCATGTCACCACTAAGAAACAAAGACATAAGGCAGCAGGATGGATGGCATGGGGGTGTTGATCATTCGGTGAAAAATCGTTACAGAACCACCAAAAAAATAAATAAATAAATAAAAAATAAACTACAATGTTTGCTTCTATGTTACTTACTTTTTAGCAGTATCATGGTATATATCATGGTATATATCATGGTATAGAATGCAGCTGACACTGATGCAATTGTAATGTTTTGTTACTTTTGCTAACTTGTCTAATTTGCCCAACACCAATTTATAAACTTTACCTGATTGTATATAATCTATTATTATAATCTATTATTTATTATTAAATATTGCAGCATACACTTATTAGCCACAAGGAACATCTGCACATTGATGCAGTTCTGCCTGTCATGGCCACGTTGAACATAAACAGAATGAAGATAAAATGTGATATCATGGATGTTGGTGCCAGAAGGGCTGATTTAAGTACTTTTAAAAAACTGCTGATTTGCTGGAAATTCAACAACAAATGTCCTTATACAGAATGGTGTGACTAGCAAAACCAGTGAGGACATGTCAGGTCTGTTAATGTAGGATATAATAAATAAATCACACTTAGAACACATAACCATGGTGAACAGAAAAACATATCGGAATGCACAAAATATGGAACACTCACAACTACAGTATAACACAGAATACCATACTGGATTCCAAGAACAGCAATCTGGGGCTTTTTCATGGACACAAGCACATGAACTGTACAGCTGAATATTAGAAAACACTTTTCTGTCCAGTTTCTGAGTTACGTCATGTCATGTCTGGTCAGTTTCTTCTGATGTCTATTATTAACATGGTGTTCCAGCATTCAGGCCCAAGTATGTTTTTTTGCATAATTCTGTGTAATCTCTAGAGGATGTTGTGGTAAAAATCCAAGGGGCTTGATAGATTCTAATATATTTAGCATCTGGAAACTACAGCCATGTTTCAAGTCACACAAATCACAACTATTCCCCATTGTGATGTTTGATTCGAACATTATCTGAAGCTATTGACATACATCTACATGATTTTAATTATTGTGCTGCTTTCACTTTATTGACTGTTTGAGTGAGAAAGGTTACATCTGTTCTGTAACGGTATAAAGTTTATATTTTATAATCCGAACAGTAGGTGGCGCCAAACACCAACAATTAATAGCGACTAGGCTTTATGGCTAAGACATACATTCTAGGTGAATAGGAGAAGCTAAATTGTCCCGTTCTAAGCCCGAAAGGGTGAGGGTTGCGTCAGGAAGGGCATCCGGTGTAAAACCTGCCATATCGTTATGTGAAGGACTTGCTGTGGCGACCCCTGGTGACAGGGGAAGAAGAAGGGCTTTATTGCAACACAGCACCGCACATAGGCGATAATAATGATGTGCTACACATTTGGTCTCTTTTAATCAAGGGTTAGGAGAAAGTTTAGTTTTTGACTGTGTGTCCACTGTGTTCTTTAATATTTACTGGAATTTTAATTTTAAAACACATACGTTTTACAGATTGCAGTTAATCTTCTTTAAATAGTAAGAGCTTGGATGCCAATTTTTTGCATTCATTTTGTTGACACGCACTTTTATCCACTGTGACTAACAAAGGAGGTGAAAATCTTTTCCAGTCAGGAGGCTAAGCAGTTCGGAATAACAGCATCCAAAAACAGATTTCTGGCAGACATAACACAATGTTCCACTAAGCAACATCAGCAACATTGGTAACATCAGTACAAGTATATTTAACTGTTATATTTTCAGATTAACCTAAATAAAATAATTATTTCCACAGTATCTTTGTTTAGATCTCCAAAATGGTGCCTCATTAAGGACAAAAGATGCACTTGTGAGAAACTTGTAACATGATCTAAGACTTGTAGATGATGTAACATCAATCACCTAATAAAGCACTATGAGCTATTTAGTTTTGTCGAGGAGTCTTGACCATGCACAGGTTAGCCATGCTATTAAAACTGTGGGTGCTACCCAATATGCAGTGGTTAATTCCCACCAGAAGCCTTAAGAAAAGGGCAACAGTCCAATCCTACAGAATAACTGCTGTAGCATGAATTGCTACTAGGTTATGATTTTGCAAGCTATGATAGAACACAATGCATTACAGATAACTGAATAGCTGCATGGTCAAGCGCTTATGCGGGCCCCTGTTCACCACAGCAACACGTTCCCAGGTGTTGTGAGTCCATGTCTTGATGGCTCAGTGCTGTTTTGATGCACGAAATAGGTCTTAAACAACATATTAATCATTATTTAGTTCATGCTCAATTAATGAATCGATCAAAAAACACATGCAAATGTGCTATTTTAAATAATCACTGAGCACTGAGAAGCAGCATTCAAGTCATTTTCATATTCCGTTTGAAGGCAATTGCACACATGCACATAACAAATAGTTTGTATGATCACTGTAAACCAGGGGTAGGCAATCCTGGTCCTGGAGTGCCGAAGTCCTGCACAGTTTTATGTTCTTCGTGCTCAAGCACACCTGATTCAACTCAGCTATTAATTGCCAGGTATAGTATGTTTATTAGAACAGAGACGTATGCAAACTGTGCAGGACTTCGGCACTCCAGGAACAGAATTGCCTACCTCGGCTGTAAACAATGTCTCTCTTGAATGCATTTATAATCTATCGCTCACTGACTGAAATAATAAAAAGTTTCTGGATCTTTAGAGTCATACTGTACATATTAACCAGCAATGTTTGGAAGAGGATATGAAACAATCAAGACTTGCAAATGTGTTAAAGTTGCAAGGTAAAGCAAGTTAACATGTCTAACTGTCATGGAGTCTTCAATCAGTCCCCAAGCATAGTAGAAAACCAAAACACA
>JAOUQT010000002.1:7838891-7854013 GCA_025769995.1 Xyliphius kryptos | reverse complement strand
AGAGAGAGAGAGAGAGTGAGAAAGAGAAAGAGAGAGAGAGAGAGAGAGAGATGAGATGGAGTCAAGACCAAACAATGACATCTGGCTTTACTTAATGCTGTGCAGAACAAAATCAAAAGACTATCAGAGCAACCTGACAACACACACACACACACACACACAGTGAACAATGTCATTTTGCATGTAAGGAAACATACTTGCATGATAGATGATTTTAACACAGTATATTATCTGTCATATTTCCTTCTTAAAGACGGGTATTTCTCTCTCTCACACACACACACACACAACTCTCTCTCTCTGTCTCTTGCTCTGTCACTGTCTCACACACTATTGAAATATTATATCCTTACACTTTTACACATTTACAGTGCCAACATTAAAAGACAAATACTGTAAACAAGCTATTCACATTATCGTCATATTTATTCATTTATTCAGTACACAATAGTACATCAACGATAAACTATAAATTATACATACATAAACTATAAACTGTATGTATACAATCACTGTATTAGGAACACCTGGTTATACCAAGTTGGTACAAAATTTTGATTAATTACTAACTGCAGAAGGTGGTGAACTTGCTAGTTTGACCCTCGCTTTCTGTTTTGAGATGATTCCTCTACCCTTGATACACCAGTGAAACCATGGTGGGGTACAGTCCACAACTGCAGATGTTTATGAAACCTTGGAACCACACCACACCATCTGTCCACGGTCAAGGTCGCTCCTGTTGCTTAATTTAATGATGGCTGTTAAATGTTGCCTTCTGTTGCGTAATGGACGGGTCAATGCCTGTGAGGGCTGATTGTAACGTAATCACTAATTGGGAGAATTTGTTTCTTCATTTCTATAAGTAAATTAGTTAAAAAATTAATTCATATATGTCTAGTCTTAATTGTTTTGTGATATATTTGAATGTGCTAATTAGCCTCCTCTATCTTTTCTTTTTTATATTCTTTCCTTCCGATAAGGGTACGCTGGCACAATTAGCTGCCGCTCCTTTTTGGATACTTCAACCCCACCCATCCTTGTTTTTCCCACCTATCTTTATCCCACCCATTTTTGTAAAGCGTTCTTGGTATCTTGAAAGGCACTATATAGGTTGAATGTATTATTATTATATACTAAAATGTAACAATAATTACTGCTCTGTTGGTTGAACTTAGTGTGTATTGAGAATCGTAACAACAGGTTAGCATTAAGGTGTATGTGTGTGTCTGTGCGTTCACAGCATGCTCTTAAGCACGGCAGGTGGTTTTAACCCAAGGAAAACTGTCAGTCACACGTCTAATCTGTTGTTGCCACGGGGATGGTTATTTAGCCAATAGTGGAAGACTAGAGTCCCAAAAGACAAACAAGCCTTTGCCAATCTCTCTCTCTCTCTTAACTTTCTCTCTCTCACACATGTACAGTATATACACACACAAATTCAAATCGTTTAACAAACATGATCCATTTTATTTCAATAAACACACGCATACATAGCCACAAATCTTCCACAAATTTGTCCACACAACCACCCACCCATCCCCACAGGAACACACAAACACCCACACAAGAACACAAACACCCAAATATCGGTATTGATATGCAGTACATGTGAGAATTTGCACTGAGATAGTTAATGCTAGCGCTAAACCTAAACTTACTATAACCTCAGTAGTAAAATAGCATATTTTGGGATTTTTTTTGGAAAAAAAATTCTTAATAAGGGCTAGAGAAATGTGATATTTCTATCTTGTGGGGCATTTGGTCATCAACAAATATAAAAAACCTGCACTTAGAAAGATCAAAGGGGAGGTGTAACATTTACACAGCCAGCCTGATTGTATTTCCCATAAGAATGACAGCTTTTATGATCTTGTGTGCACTTTAAATAACAGAAAAAAAACACACACGCACATAGTACATATTACCCATGTGCGCACACAGGAAGCGATCAATACTAAGGCTGTATGGGTAAGTGGTGTGTGAATAGACCCCTCCTACACCAACAGACTGTATTAGCTTTTTATAATGGTGCATTGAATAAGAAAAAAGATCGATGACATCACTTGACCAAGCAGACTTTGATACTGTGATTCATTGCATCACACAGTTCTGTGATCTCTCTACTAACTTTCTTCACGGTTCCTCAGAGTAAATATATCACTGATTTATAAAAATACACTCTATTTCCTTTTATTCTGACTGAATTATTTTTATCTTTGCTTTTAGCAGACCCAAATATTGGGCCTTCGTGATAACAGTTGCATCTAGACATCATTAAACAAGCTTGATTTGAGCATTCTATCATAGCTGTTATAGAGAAATTAGCTATGCCTGGACACAAAGGTTGCATGAGCGTTAGTCAAAAATTATCCACACTCTGGTTATCATAAAACTAATCAATGAGGCTTGTTGATTGATAAACAACGTACATGTAAAGCAGGAAAAAAAATTTTTCTGAAATGTATTTTTAAATTAATTTTACCACCAGAATGCACAAATTAAGGAGAGGAGAGATGTGTTTATAAACAAAGGTGATACACCCTCACCTCCTTAATATTAATAATAATACATTTTATTTATATATCACTTTTCAGAAATTTTACAGCAGTTAAAAATAGCATTCATGATCAAGAAAATCATAAAATAAACAACATCAATAATACAATTTTTCTATAAAACAACAATGACACAAGCTAATCAAAACAGATGAGTTTTGAGGAGTGATTTGAATGTTGATGGGTCCTGACAGTTGCGTAGGTTTTGAGGGAGAGAATTACAAAGTAATGGAGCAGCAACTGAAAATTTTCTATTACCTATTCGATTATTGGTTAGCAAGGAGCGAAGGCTACAGGATGGAGTATGATGATGGAGAAGTTCAGTGAGGTAGGAGGGGGTCTGACTGTGAATGGTCTTGTGAGTGAGTAGAATAATTTTGTACATAGAGAATGCTATTACAGTAGTCGATTCTGGATGAAATGAAAGCATAGATGAGAGTCCTTGCCCTCCCCTTCACCAGTAGACACACATACACACATATTTCTGTTTATTAGGAAAGGTAGATTAGTGTTCTCATTTCCATCACTTCAGCAGTGAACACTATACAGCACACACAGTAGGTGTTATCTGACCAGTGCTAATGAGCCTAGAAACCACTGCTATATATCTGCTCTTGGGCACGGTGTCTGTGCTCGGTTTAATCAAACACAGAATTAGTAAATGACAGATTTATACGCATCCCCAGTTACTGTATAGTTAAGAATTACTCCTTAATGGTTAATTATACAAATATATTTCAGATTAATCAAATGTGCAAATAAAGATTTCTGTTTATGCAGCACAGTGACTATAGAAGGAGACACTCATTATGGTGGGTGATTATTAGAGAGGCGTGTGACTGATACACATGCTGTTTATGACTAAATCTTACAAAATAGTTAACCATTATTTAATATTCTTTATAAATATAAGCAGCATTTTTTTAAAACAAACATGTTTCTCATGGAGATCTGAAAACGTGTTTTATTATATACGTCACCATAATGATATATACACACATACACACACACACACACAGTTGTGTTACTATATTTTGATAAACAGAAATACATATGGTTTATTCCTAAATCTAAACTCAAGCTAAACCATAATATCCTAAAGAAAACTTCAGATTGTTTTTTATATATAAGCCTTGTTTTTGCAAGACATTCATAAATCAAATATACACTTATTTAAATCCCCATAAAGTTATAAACACAAACTCACGTGTGTGTGTGTTTGTGTGCCTTTTTTTAAAGAATTAAAGAGCTTTTTTTAAACTACATTTATATTGAAGACTATGGAGTGTCCTCACAATATATAAAGACATGGCCGTGGGTGTGTGTGTGTATGTGCGCGCGCGTGTTTGTTGATTACACACACAAAGTACAGTTACAGGCAGAAGTTAAACTTTTCGAGTAACAGAGTGACAGTAAATACTTGAATGTATAACTTTCCAGACATACACGAGTAATTGATGTAAAGTGTACGGGTGCAGTGTGTTGAGTCAATGTGTGTTTAAAGACGAGACTTACAGACATAGTGGGACTGTCAGTGCAGCGGCTGGTGACAGCGCGGATGAGTCCGGCTCTCCACCGCCAGCGCGACACACCGCCCGCATCGCGCTCCTTCACACCGCCGCCAACGCACAGGAAGCGGCGACCCACCAGCTCCCGTTCAGTGTCCATCACAAGCTCCGTGCCAATGTTCCGCTCCGTGTCCATCACCAGCTCCGTATCCGTGTCCTGCTTCAGGTCCATCACCAGCTCCGTGTCCGGCTCCATCTCCCCGC
The DNA here is from genome assembly GCA_025769995.1 of Xyliphius kryptos. NCBI lineage: Eukaryota > Metazoa > Chordata > Actinopteri > Siluriformes > Aspredinidae > Xyliphius > Xyliphius kryptos. The sequence goes on along the minus strand of JAOUQT010000002.1, from coordinate 7,849,686 downwards.
GGCGTCCGTCTCTCCGACGAGGAAATAAGTGCCACAAACTCTTTATATCCGTTGAAAAACTAAGTTCCAGGAAACTCTCCCCGACTACCGTAAAGTCATATTATCATTTTTCAGAACACACAATAAACCATCCCAATTTTGTGGAATAACGGTTATTTTGTCACTGAGACAGAATATTATACAGTGTGTCCGTTTCAACTCCCCGTTCAGTCTCCGGCAACAGAGTCAAACTGATTTACACTCAGTGGTAGTAAGAGTCATTATTTATCTATCTATCTCTCTCTCTTACTCACACACTCTCTCACACGCTCACTTTCTCTCTTACTCACTGGCACACACATTTGTAGTATCCATGCGCCATCAGTGAATCGCAGGTCTACACACACACACACACAGAAAACTAGCAGCAGCGCACACACTTCAAGTCTTTATCCTTCCGCCACACAGAGTTCACGCGCTCTGAGTCAGTACATACGGAGGAGAAAAGTAGTCTGTCTTGTAAAGTACAATTCTAAACCACGCCTCTGTACATATGCTCTACAGCTGAGTAATACATATACATTATATATATACACACACACACACACACACACACAAAAGAATTAACCATTTACTGACCGCCAGTGACCTAGAATATTATATATTACGTCACCTTCCTAAAATAACGGCCTGTCATTTTTTCAGGTTTTCATTTAAATATTATTTATGTTGATTACAATTCACTCTATGTTTAAGATTACTGCGTATTCGTCTTTATAAAATTATTTATTTAAAGTGTATTTATGTATTTGTGGTATGTATTAGTTATTTATATTAATATTGATGTAAACTCTAGTAGCCTAATACAGATGTAATAGCCCACCCAGCCAGCTGATACTATATGTCATAAGTGTCGTAAACCTCCATAACAACATATCTAGGGTTTCTTCCGTTCATCACACGGCATAGTCACAGGTCTATATTAGACATAAATATATGTGATGAAATCAGATCAGTACTCGGGTGAATTTCTAATGAATGTTTACTCAGGCATAATAATTTTTTTTTTTGCATTAATCAAATATTATACGTTAAATAAAAAACAAAATGAAAACAAATTGTAAACTCTACCACAATAGATCCTCTCTCTCTCTCTCTCTCTCTCTCTCTCTCTCTCTCTCTCTCTCTCGCTCTCTCTCACACACACGCACGAACACACACTCATTTACATGAAACGATCTTGTCAAAACCAGACTGGCATATTTGTAGTCACAGTTACACACCACCACCTTCTAGCACCGACCTGTGCTATGACAACCCATCTGCCCCTTAGAGTTCTGGTGACTGTGTCTATTTTAGATATTTTACACACATATATATATACAACTCTTATATTATCTGAAACATAATCATATTCATAATCCTAACTTTTACATATACACTAGCACTAAAGGAGATTATTTTATTTTAATATTAATTTCGAAACCATTACATCGCGCACACGTCATCTGCTGATGTTGACGTCAAGGTATTAATTACATCAGCACTAGATGTCTCAGTTTCACAAAAAACTCTCGAGTAATTGATAGACCAAGTTCTATTCTATTCTATTCTATTCTATTCAGTTTTATGTATATTTCGCTTTTTGCAGTCGATTGTCACATAGCAGATTTACAGGAATGATGTACAGTTTATATATATAAACACTTGAGCTTTAATATGATTAATTTTCCCTAACAAGCAAGCCGGATGGCAAAGAAAAACTCCTTAGCATGATAAGCAAAAGACACCTTGAGAGGAACCATTTTCAGAGCTGTTTGGGGCATATGGCAATGCAGACATCTCAACTGACCAATCCTCTAGTGCCAATAAGCCTCCAGATCTGCACCTTCACCTAAGAGGAGCTAATGCTATGAGCCAAATGCTTTGCGTAACAAATATGATTGAGTCTAGATTTAAACAGTGAGAATGTGTCTGACATTAACTTAAAAACTGTTACATAATTTGGGGACTTTGTAAAAGAAAGCTGTGTTACCTGCTGTAACTTTCATTATTCTAGAAACCTGCAGTCTGCACCTTCTGAACGCAGTAGTCAAGGTGGATCATGAAATATTAGACATAGACATAGGATATTAGTAGTTCATTTAGATATTGTGGAGCGAGACAATTTAGAGCTTTATATGTGAGTAGTATAATTTCAGTTAATGTGGAATTTAACTGGAACCCAATAAAGTATAACTAAGATAGGGGTTATATGATCATATGTTTTAATTATAGTAAGAATTCTGGGTGCAGCATTTTGCACTAACTGAATCTTTTGTAAATACCTGCTTGAGCATCCAGACAATAAGCTATTGAAATAATCCAATTTGGAGGTGGCAAAGGCATGAATTAGTGTTTTAGCGTTATAGAGAGTCAGAGTGTTTCTTAGCATGGCAATGTTTCTAAGATGAAATAGGCTGTCCTGGTAATGTTATCTATGTTATTCAAATGAGAGACTGGAGTCAATAGTAAAACCAAGATCTTTAACTGGTTCACATGGAATGACTGAACTACCATACAAATCAAAAAGCCACTGTGTGCTTTTCTGCCTCTGATTTTAACAGGTCTGCCGCTGATCTCGCCATCTCTCGCTGCTGCGGTTCACTCATCCCATCCAGCATTCTGGTAAGCCGTGCATTCTACGGCCGGTACCAGGAATTGGTCATCCCACTTCTGACACCAGTGTGACACAAATTAACAAAGACACAGAAACACAGATTTCAGAATTGCTTCTTTTATTTATACAGAACATTCTGTCTGACTGCTCAACTCTACTGCGCCAGAAAAAGAAAGCGTACTTTGCTTCTGCTTGGTCTTAGGGCCACGCCCCTATCCCAACTCACAATGGCAGACGCCACGTACAGTGATAATATATCTTTCTGCTTTTATTTATGTTACAGTATTTCATATCATTTAAATAATAAATATCATTCAAATGCCTAAAATTATAAGATATTTACAAGGATATATTAACAATTAAACAACTAACAAAATATATATTAAAGTTTAAATAATTTAATAAGTAAAAAATATATATACGTATGAATTAAAAATTTGTATAATTTAACAGAAACTAGATATTAACCTTATCCAGACTGATAGATGTATTTATATATTAAATAAATACTTTTATTAAGATATAACAGTCACTCAATATAAAAAATAAGAAAATATATATAAAGGTATAAATAAAAAGGTTTGTCTGATTTACGATGATACACTTGATGACGTATGCGTGGGTTTCTGGGCGTGGCCCGGGTGAAGATTACGTCCACCTCTCGTCTTTCTTCACTTCAGACGCTGGACTTCCTGTAAAAGGTAAACAAATGGAAGCCCAAATACAAACCTGTCAAATTGTTCAAGATGTAACCTTCAGGCGGGTGTTTAAAGGACCGAAATGCCTGGACAAAAAAGAAAATACAACGTTCGTTTTCCACCCGTGAGTAATGTTGCTCTTTTAGAAGTGTTTTTGTCAAACTTCGTGACGTCTCCTCATTGTGAGTCTGTGTTACAGGGTCGCATTAAGAAAATCATGCAGAAAGATACGGAGGTTGGCAGAATGGCCACTGCTGTTCCGGTTATCATATGTATCCTTTTAAAACATTCTTTGTTGCGTATCTACCCAACTCGAGTGAATGTTAATTAGAACGGATAAAAAAAAAAAGCGTTAACTATTATGTTCCCTGACTGAAAGCTTAGCTAAAGCTCTGGAAATGTTCTTAATCTCATTGCTCACCAAAACCTGCCTAATCACTCAGTCTAACAACAGCAGAGTCATGTCCATGAACCACATGTAAGTGCTCATCAAGCACATGTAATTTTGTGGACACCTTGATCATTACACCCATATATGATTTTTGAGCATTAAGTGTTAAATTTATACTTTTGTTGTTGTTATAATAACCTCCATTCTTCTGGTAAGTATTTTGGAGTGCGGTTGTGCAGATTTGTGTTCATTCAGCTACAAGAGCATTAGTAAAATCAGGCATTGATGGTTGTAATGGAGGTGTGGGCTTAAATCAGTGGTCAAATGTATTCTGAATGCGTTCTGGGTTTTTGAGGTTAGGGCTTTGTGCAGAACCCTTGAGATCTTCCAAGCTAATCTTGACAGATCATTTCTAAACAGAAGTCACTTCGTGCACTGGAGCATTGTCCTGTTTGACCATGTTTGGGCTTCTTAGCTCCAGTGAAAAGAAATCCTATAATGCTACATTGCAGAAAAAAGTCGACCGTTTTCTGCCATCTTTGTGGCAAAAGCTGGGAAAGAACCACATATGGGTGTGATGGTCAGCACAACACTTTAGTCTCCGTAACATATGTACTGAGTTAAAGATGTTTTTACATGAGCATATTCAAATTCCTGCATTCAGTATCTTTTAAACCATGGGTGTCAAATGATTAGGTGTTGTCTTATATCTTATAGGAAACAGTGCATAGAGTCTGAAAAGCTGTTTGACTTCCTGAAGGAGCTTTCAGAACAAGCTTCCGGCTCATCAGCAGCTAAAGAGAGCAAAGCCAAAGGGAAGTGTTTGGGGGACAGGTACAATAAATATCCAAATTGCATCTGAAGACCATAGTAGTATAGTTTTGCTGTATCACAATGCACAGTCTCTCGCATATCAAATGCTTTGGAGGTTATATGTCAGAAATACACCATTACATTGTGGTTGCATGTTTTTGAGAATTAAATGATGACCTTCATTATAGAAAGAAGTGGCACAACATGTCGTTCAAAACCAAGTCGCCAGAGAAGGAAGAACTGTCCAGGAGGCGTAATACTGAGCCTTCGGACTCATCTAGTGTAAGAAAAAAAATCTGCCATGTTTCAAGATTTAGGCAATAAAATTAATACAATCTGCACATGGTAACTGTCACGGTGTCTGTGTGCACACATTAAGCTCCCCGTACATGTTGTAATTTAGTTTGGTGTTTGTTTGTGCTACTTATTCTTGGTTTCTCTCCCTTTTTTTCAGGAGTCTGAGCTTGTCATCTGCTTGGAGACACAGTCACCTTGATAGGAGCTGCTGAAATAGTAAGTCATTTTATCAATTTTACTGCATGGGCTAAACAGGATCCATTCATTTGCTATATAATAAAGATATGAGGGCGAGTCAAAAATTGTAGTCATTCTAGTTATATTTATGTATTTGTAATTATATGTTTATAAACTTGTTGAAAATGTGTAGAGAAAACCAGGAAGGGTTTACCAGAGAATTCTGTATTTGTTTGCTAAAAGTTGACTAAAATTAATTCTAGAGTCAAAGTGCAGATCATTTAAGACTCACCCTTATAAAAAGGGGTGAGATAAAAATCATTATTTTGAATGTTCAATGTCGATGCTGTTTACTTTTCTAGCTGGCTTTGGAGCTCACCTCGAAATGAAAATTGCAGCAATATTTATGAAGCCCCAACACGTTTTTCTTTTAAGATTTCCCAATGAAAATAATTTTAATTTGGATGTTTTGATACAGAGGAATTAGCATATGTAAAGAAAATAATTAAAAAAAACGATATACAAGTGTAGATGTGATGAACATAAATGTCAGTATACATTTGTGAAAATGTTAATGAAAATAGATTGTAACTGTATTCTTGATGTTCCTGCCTTTAATAATAAGTCCTTACAAGGAGAATGAGTTTGTGTTAATTCTGTAAGAGGGAGATATATTTTTCCATTTTGAGCACTAGCTCGGCTTTTCTTTTCCTCTGTTGGATTCATAATTGTTGTTGAACCTGCAACTGTCTAATATGTTAGCGTTAATGAAATATCAACACTATTACAGTACAGTACTGTTTCTCAACACACTGTTACTATTAATTTAAACTACAGTAAATGGGCTTTGTAAGAACACACATGGAAGGGTTTTATAGCTACATCACAATGTAATGTTTTAAGGTTTTCAGTAAAGATGTTCTGTGCATGTTAGATACTTTTTGAGAGACATTTGTTGCTCCGACGTAAATTATTCATATCTAAAACTACAAACCAGATAAAAAACAGCAATGAGCATCATAAAAGGAATGAGGATGATGAAAATCTTTTTACTTTAATAAAACATGAATGGTACAGTTTTGCATGTTGTCAAATTGTGATGCTGAGGCACAATAAATAAAATTAGATTTCTATAAACCTCGAGCATTTCCTTATTTAAAACAAGTTCATATATATACTCTATATTTCCAAAAGTATTCGATCACCTGCCTTGACTCACATAGGAGGTAATCCATAGGGTTCAAGATGTTGTCGGGCCACCCTTGGCAGCTAGAACCACCTCAACTCTTCTTGGAAGGCTGTCCACAAACTTTAGGAGTGTGTTTGTGAATTTTTTAGCAATACTTCCAGAAGTACATTTGTGAGGTCACACACCGATATTGGACAAGAAGGCCTCTCAGTCTCTGCTCTAATTCATCTTAAAGATGTTCGGGTTAATGTCAGGCCAGTCAAGTTCATCCACACCAGACTCTGTCATCCATGTCTTCATGGACCTTGCTTTGTGCACTGGTGCACAGTCATGTTGAAAGAGGAAGGGGAAGAGGAAGGTGGGAGCATGGAATTGCCCAAAATATCTTGGTATACTGAAGCAGTCATACACCTGTGGCCATAGAAGTGATTGGAACACCTGATTCAGATCATTTGGATGCGTGAGAAAATACTTTTGCAAATATAGTGTATATATTTTTTTTTTCCACAATGTACAGTGAGGCCCGAAACTATTCATACCCTGGAAAATTCTGGCAGTCTTCAGAGAAACTTGGCCTTGTGCACCAGTGGACATTTTAAACCCAAAACACACCAAACGTGGTGAAGAAATGGTTAGCTGAAAAAACATTAATGTCCTGACTTGAGTACAATTAAAAATCTGTGGAGGGAGCTAAAGACATTGGTGATGGCAAGAAGACCCACCAATCTAAAAGAGTTGGAGCTCATTGCTAAAGATAAATGGGCAAAATTCCAGTGGAGAGATGTGAAAAGATGGTCCAAAATAATACGATGTGTTTGATAACTATAATAGCCAATATAGGCTTTCTTACTTAATATTGAGAAGGGTATGAATACTTTTGTACATGCCATTTGTTGATGAAATGTAAATAAAAGCTGAGGAATATTTTTCTACCACTATTATGCCTCTTCATCTTATTATCTTATGGGAGATGCCTAGGTCATTTCTGGTATATAATAATCAAGTCAAAATTTGCCAGGGGTATGAAAATTTTAGGCTGTACTGTACTGCATCTGCTGCATAATGTCTTAAGAAAATCTGCTGAGGGACATTACATAATATAATCAACCACTGAGAGCCTATTTGTGCATTCAAGCAAAAAAAAAAAAAATCATATATAGTCTGCTAAACATAACCAGGATTCAGTTGGGCCCTTTTCAGAGAATGAAATATTTCAGCAAATACCACATCCATTATAATACCAAATGATACCATGCTGATAAACAATAATTGAAAAGAGCATTTTCAAATTGTCATATATAGAAGGATCAGAATGATTTAATTTAGTGGTCTGACCGTTTATTCTGCTTTTAACATGACGAAGTCTTTTCAACCGATCATAAGCTAAACACTAAATCCAAAGAAGGCACTATTCAAATCTGCTCCAGTTCAGACAAGGTCAGGAGGAGAGCGTGCCAAATATAGATCTTACTGTGCAACAATAAAAACATTTTTTTCCACACAATATGCAGATGATGCATGAAAAATGACCATTTTCTTATTGGATAAAAGTAACTTCATTTTTCTTTCCTGATTTTTGAATTTTTGTTTAAACACAGAAATCAAAACTAGCAAGGAAAAACAGGGTGCAATGTTACATCTGTCTTTCAGTAGAGTCACATTCCAGGTGCTCATATGTACATAGGGATGTAAGAAAAAAAATAATCAGCCAAAATAGTGATGTTGAAGATGGAGCTCAGCAGAGTCGTGCACCAAATCCAAATGTCTGTTTGATGGCCTGGCAGTAGTACCTCTGCCATCCTTCTCGTGTGCGGTCCTCTTCGTTCTCGGGCACACCTCGGCACTCGATTTTCAGCTCCGTCTCATTTCCCTTGTTTATGAAGTCCAGTGTCACTGTTGCATAGTGCTCTACAGCCCAGAGTAGACATGGATAGAAAAATAGGCTATGTGAAATTAAGCAAAACGATTCATTTAAATTAACCCAAAATAGATGAACATACATGCATTGAAGCAAGATTTGGATTTCTGTCCTTGAACTGAAAGCAGATCATAAAAATAGAAGAGTATATAGCATATAAAGCATTACCTAATCACCTTATTCTACATGGACACAAAGACCTAATAACAGGTTATATCTGGAGAAAATCCATATTTATTCATATCCACTTAAGCAAATTTTGTATAATAGGTAAAAAAAAAAAAAAAAAGTATTTTAGTAAAGCCATTAATACTTCCATCAATAAATTCTTTAAAAAAAGATGTAAAATTATATATACAGTCACAAAAGTATGAACTATTTTTATTTGATAACTCTATACTAATGCAGACTAACACAAGAGGTTGCTTTTGAAAATGCCTCCCTTACCGCTTGGCCATGTGTTGTACCTCCATTTCATGACTATTTTCTCATCATAAACCTGTAAAAACCCCAAAAAAAAACATTCAGTGTCTAACACATCTATAACTTTATATATGCACTTTTAATGTAAATCAATCATTCATTCTTACCAGTTCCTGGAACTCTCCGTAGACATTTCCACTGAACAAGCGGAACTTGCCTCCTTTCTCTGGTTCGACAACAGCAGCTGTGTGTGTAAACGCCTGCACCATCTATAGATGCACACACACAACAGATATTGCATTTTAAAAGAGAATTCAATTTACAGTAATGCTTGAAAGTTTGTGAACCTTTTTGTGAGACAAAATTATTATACTTGGTCATTTATTTATTAAGGAAAATTATCCAATATTACAAATTTGTGAGTGGCAAAAGTATGTGAAACTTTGATTTTATTATCTGTTCATAGACAGATATCCTGATATTTTTATTTAGAAATAACTGATATTTTCGAGAATAAATTGTCCTGGCCCAGATGCAGCAAAAGAGGCCCAAACCATGATACTACCACCACCACCACCACCACTATGTTTACAGATGGTGAATGCAGTGTTTTCCTTTCAACAAAATAAAACTTTAATTTAAACCAAAAAGTACTGTTTTGGTCTCATCCATCCACAAAATGTGTCCAATAACCTTCTGGCTTGTCCACTTGATCTTTAGCAAACTGCAGATGAGCAGCAATAATCTTTTTAGAGAGCAGTGGCTTTCTCCTTGCAACCCAGCAATGTACACCATTGTTGTCAGTGTGCTTCTGATGCTGGGCTAATGACCATTATCATTAAGCAACTTAGAAGTTATAAGGTAATTTGTGACCTTGTCGACTATTACACGCCTTGCTCTTGGAGTGATCTTTGCTGGTCAACCACTCCTGGGGAGAGTAACAATGGTCTTGAATTTCTTCCATTTATACACAATCTGTTTGACTGTGGATTCCAATCTGTGGAGTTCTAACTATTTAGAGATTTTAGGTTTTGTAACCTGTTCTAGCCTTATGAGCAACTATTTTTTGCGGTCCTCAGAAATATTTGTTCGTGCTATGATACACTTACACGAATAGCAGATTTTGATAGTTTCCTGTTCTTTAAATAAAACAGGATGCCTATACACGCCTGATGGTCATCCCATTGATTGAAAACACTTGACTTTAATTTCACCTTCAAATTAACTGCTAATCCTAGAGGTTCACATACAGTACTTTTGCCACTCACAAATATGTAATACTGGATCATAATCCTCAATAAATAAATAATAGTATACTAATTTTGTGTCAAATCGTTAACCGAGTTCTCTTTATCAACATTTAGGAAAAGAAATATGATGTTTTAGGTCAAATTTATGCAGAAATTTAGAAAAGGCATAAGAGCTCAAACTTTTAAGCACCACTGTATCATTATATATAGAAACTTTCCAGGTGTTAGGAAATGGGACTAAACTGACCTCTTGGTTAAGGAAAGCTCTGTAGAGCTCCTCTGGTGATGTGAGGAAAGTGTCTTTCAGCGAGAACTTGCAAGTAGGGATTTTTACTCCTGTGCAGGGAGGAGGAGCTGTACCACCAGAGTTAATCTGTACGTGAAATACACAAACAGAATCAGAAATCTAAGCCCATATCAGATAAAAATACTGTCTTTTAACTTATTAATACACGATGCTAAAAAAAACTATAATACTTTTCAAATGTGTGCCACAAGCAAATGTCCACTCCTACCTGGGTTTTTTCCATCTTGATTTTTGCCTGCGGGGCCGTCTGTTTGGTGACACCATTGGCTGTTGGTAAGATCATACCCTGCGTGAACTCTGCAAATGAGGCCAGACAAATTCATAATATAGTTAACATGTGCTGTAAAGTAAAGTTTACATACTGAATAACAACAAAACCTTGATAAACGAGGTAATCACTTGTTGATCAATTCGTATAATCAGACGCTGTTATCTGATTTGTTTTAAATAATATTTTCTGACATTATTTGCTTCTCATGCTCTTAGGGTCAGCATAGCATGCGCATATATACACACACACATCTGTAACCAAGACAGAAAGTCTTTCTGGTGTATCAAAAGCCTCTTTGGTGTGTTTTAGAGGAGCAAGTCAGGAAACGTTTTCCTCCACCAGCATCACATGGCCACTATCCTGCAAGAAGAATGGCTTAAAATCCCTCTGACCACTGTGCAAGACTTGTATGTGTCATTCCCA
>JAOUQT010000002.1:7772714-7783198 GCA_025769995.1 Xyliphius kryptos | reverse complement strand
CTGCACAGATGGGTTAAATGCAGAAGACCAATTCCGTTGTGTGTAAAAACATAGTGGCAAAATGTATCACTTTCACTCTCTTCTGGGTCCATTTACATTTTAGAATTCTTTGAAAAACTTGTTACAAAATAACAATTTAAAATCTAGCATTTATTATTATAATGTGTAATAACCATTTTCCATATTGCAGCCAGCTATTTAATTATTAGCTAACGTGTGTGTGTCAAGCATATGACCCCACTGATGATGCTGACTTTCATGATGCAAAAATATATTTCCTAATTAACACAGCTGCCAAAGTTCTGTCTATTTCTCATAACAGATACGAAAATCCTGTATTCTAATAGCAATATACAAGAATTGTACAAGAATAATTAAATGGTCTGCAAAAAAAAAAAAACGCAAATTACAGTACATTTGCACTTCTCAGTTAGCAAGTTGTCACTCTTATTTATGAGGCTCCCATTTCTTGTTTCATCAAACATTATTTTTTTACTTTAAAGCATTGCTGTATGAATGGCATGCTACAGCAGGGGATTTAGTATATACTTAGCAGACTGAATCAATCTAGCGGCTCAATCAGTCAACAAATCTCCATTAGTTTGTATTTGTGGCTCTCGACTGTAAATTTGTCTTTATATCAGTCCTCTGTTCAATAAAGCCACGCTTCTCCCTTTCTCCCATTCTGTTATATGCACTCTCCCCTACATGCTCCCACAGCCCTTAACCTTAGTATGAAGGCAGGCTTATAAAACATTTGGAGATTTAATAATAAAATTGCTCTGCTAAGGAAATGGCGTTAAAAATTGAATATTTCAGTGTCCATGTAAAAATTATAATAGTAATATAAAGAAGAGGAGAATTGTCGCACCAGACATTTAGTTCTTCCCTGCTCTTATAAGATGTGCCATTACTTAGCAATGATTATTCAGTTATCGGCTTGAAAATGCTGTACAAACCATTCTAACCCTGCATTAGTGCAATAAGGATTTAAACCCTTTACCGATGTAATTATAAAAAAAATTCCAGCAGAGCTAGGATGCATTACTAACAGCATAATTTACACGATATTAATTTTATTGGCTTTTACTGTCATATTGTATACATATGAATGGAATTGGAAAGAACATCATAAAAGAAGCTTAACGAAGACAGATTTCCAGTAATCCCTCTTGTGCATATCTGTGGTTTACATTTAAATACATTTGCACATTTGATACTTTAACTTGCATATAATCAATTTATTCATTCATTCATTTTCTGTACCCTCTCAATCCTATTTTTAGGGTCACAAAGAAAGCCGGTTCCCACCCGGGGAAGCTGGTGTCTACTGGGCGCAAGGGCAGAAACAACCCTAGACAGGGCACCAATTCTTCATGGGGTCCACACACACATTCACACACTAACGGCCAATTTATAGACAACAATTAACTTATCATGCATGTATTTGGAATGCAGGAGGCTAGAGAAAACCCCCGCAAACACTGAGAGAACATGCAAACTGCACTCAGAAATTTCCCTAGTCGCCTCATTCAGGGGCTCGAACACAGGATCTTCTTGCTGTGAGGTGACAGTGCTATCAACTGCGCTACCATGCCACCCTAAACAATGCATAAAGGATGAAATAAGAGCAAAAGCATTTAACCTCATCCAATAGAAATGACTACGATAAAAGAACAGCAGTAACTGCTGAGTATGTTACGTATGATACACTGATGGATAGATTATGGATTGGTTGTAACTGTGCATAAGGAAATGTAAACTCTACTGTGCCTTACACCACCAAGTCACTCTAGCCTGTGGTCACCCCTACTAACTTGACCATCATTACTTCTCTTATTATCTGGCATAGCGTATCAATATTTTAGAGGGTCAGCCTCACAAAGATCTACCTTATCTATTTTTTTGTGGCATAGAGGCATACAAATATATGCATACCACATGTACATGTGTATGCTCAACCAAACTGTGAAAAGAAATCTAATTTCCTAGCCATTGAACGACTGCATGATGTATATTGTCTTTTAATGTCATATACCATTATTGTACCTTAGCCTTTTTAATACTCTTAAATCCTGTATATTCTCACATTAATGTGCTTTAAAACATATACAATGCAAAATACTGATTTAAGGGGAACAATAGATATGAATAGAATTAAACAGTGGAATAATGGTTCATTTGAACAAAATATACAGTTTGCTTCTAATTAAAGCATTCTTAAGAGCATACACTGATCTCGAACTATCGAAATTAAAGAATTAATAAAAAGCATGAACATATGGATAATCAATGTTTACGCCATAATTGCTTTGCAATGGTTGGCTGCCCAGATGTTCTCCATGGGATTGCATGCTTTACCAACTGTAATTAACAAACTGACTGCAACTGAACATACAGTACGATACACTTGAACACATTGTATATTGAACATACACTATATTTCCAAAAGTATATTCTCACCCATCCAAATAATCAGAATCAAGTGTTACAATCATTTCAATGGCCACAGGTGTATTAATGCTCGTGCATACCAAGACATTTTGAACAATTCCATGCTCCCAACTTGGGAACAGTTTGGAGCTGGCTGCTTCCTCTTTCAACATGACTGTATAAAGCAAGATCCATAAAGACATGGATAACAGAGTCTGGTGTGGATGAACATGACTGGCCTGCACAGAGTCCTGACCCTAACCTAATAGAATATCTTTGGGATAAATTAGAGCGAAGACTGAGAGCCAGGCCTTCTCGTCCAACATCAGTGTGTGACCTCACAAATGCGCTTCTTGAAGAACGGTTAAATATTCCCAGAAACACGCACCTATACCTATGTGGTCAGCCTTCCCAGAAGAGTTGAAGCTGTTCTAGCTGCAATGGGTGGACCTATGGATTAGCTCTTATGTGAGTCAGGTGAGTGAATACTTTTGGAAATATAGTGTACATTACAACCCTCAACATAGGCAATTATTTATAACTTGATACGTGTTCAAACAAATGTAGCAAGACAAAAATGTTTTTTATCCATATATAGAATACTGTCTTCTTTTTTGTCTTTTGACCTCTTCCTTTATCGGGTATCGCCACAGTGATTGAGTCAGTCATCACTGAAAAACTTGCATCATTGATTTGGCAAATGTTTTACACCGGATGCCCTTCCTGATGCAACCCTCACCATTTACCCTGGCTTGGGACCACCACTAGAAATACACTGGCTTGTGCGCTCTAATGGCTGGTTTTATATATAGAATACAGTATCATTGCACAAATGCAACGCAAGTGTGTAAATAACTGATTGAATGCCTATTAGTCCTATTAGCAGCATGGAATTCTCCAAAGTCTGGAGTGGACGGTGATTCTAGACCAGCTGCAGATTTAAGGATAATTATAGACAGTTTATAAAAATTGTGCCATAATAATAATAATAATAATTTATTGATTCCCGTAGGAAAGTACTTTCTCTGCATTTAACCCACACTGGATTAATTTAGACGCACAGGGAGCAGTTGGTTGTTGTTTGCCTTGCTCAACGGCATTTCAGCCATGACTTGCCTAGAGTGGGGATTAAACAAGGGATCTCTTGGTCCCTAACTCTTTAACCTATCCATTAACTTACTGCACAAATTAATTACAGGTTCTACAGAACATCAAACTTGCACCAAATCCATTTAGAGCCTGGAACCAGGAAACAATTCATTGTTATCCTGACCCATTTTGTAGTTAAGTAATGTTTAACAGTCAAATCTGTACTGGTTGTTAACCAAGCAAATTTTAACACGTAGCATAATAATGTGGAAAGAAATAGCTTTTACAATGAACTTTTAGAGAAAGAAATAAGGGCTGCTGATTGTCTCCTTTGAAACAATGAAAATCCATTTACGGCCTAATTACGATTAACGTTCTGTTGCCAGTTCTGTTTAGCATCATATACAGAAGTTGCTTTCTAAATAGAAAGTCGGAGGCTCGCTATTTATTGAGCTTAGAGTAAATGTACTGCTGTAAGCTCAAGCATGCATCAATAGATCTGTGCACATTAGTATGAAACAGAACGTACTTATCTACTGAATTTATTGATTCCAAACTGAAATATGGTGTGAACCTTCATCCTGACATGACACTGTAAATCACTGCTTTTTGAAATTACTATACTTGATTACTAGCATTGATGTTTGTTACACATATTATCAGCATGTGATATGATGCATAGTCAGCTATAGCAAAGACAGATCATTTTTATATGAGTATTTTTTAAATACATATTGGGGACATTACGAAGCATGTCAAGAACTGTACAGATGCATAAAAAAATAACCAAACACTGTCATAGACCCCTAGTCCCACAAAATTGCACTTTTGGCATTTTCCTGATGTACTTTGAACCGGTTATATAAATCATTCTTCATCAAAAACACCTTCAGAAGTATTATTACACTAAATATCTGACTGAGTGATCCATCCATTTTTAATCATTTTTTTTTTTATTACTGTCATCTGTCTCTTGTTTAGAAGACTGATAACTGAAGGCACATACAAGACAAAGATCAATATCTAATTCCCCTTGTCCTTATTACTCTGCTCAGGAATTAATAACATAACTATGGCGTACATATAGAAGGAGTGAAATGCTGTGGCTGTGTCATGTTGTTTATTACCCCTCTATTTGATGCGACCACACTAATAGCTCACATAAAGTAAAAATGTATGAAAATAGCACGAGTTTTTCATGCTAAGCAATATAAATATAATCTACATATAAATGACACTATTAAAGTTTCAGACACAAGATGTAAAAAGCACTAAGGCCACATTAAATCAATAGATAAAAACAAAGACTATTAAATGCTTCTGAAGATATTACTCACTACTGAGACAAAAGTATGTGCATCAAGTGCAGCACACATTTGAGGATAAGGATGTGAGCTCATAGAATTCTGCCTGAATGCAATTACAGCACATTAAGAGATGAGTCTAGTCACAGCCCTGCTAAGGTGGTTAGTGTTGTAGTGCAATTATTTTTAATTCTTAGAGAGTGGCCACATTTATATACAATAATTACAGTTTTGCCTCATTTGACAAGGGTTAACAGGAGTGCTGTGCATGTCAACAAACATTAAAAGCTTATTTTAGTATGGCATGAATACTCTTTATGCATCTTAATATAATTTAGCAAGCCTCATTTACTCTCTGTGTCACTCATAATAGTACTTACTGCATAAGGATGAGGACAATGATGGAAAATGTAGCCATGATGATGAAGGGCATCCCAGGGAATGTGGGCAGTGTCAGTGGGTACAGCCCATTAAATATGGTGGCAGAAATGAGAATGCAAGTGGCCTCCACTGAAGCTGAGAAGGAAAACATGGCACCTGTCAAGATAAGGTCAGGTCAGTGTGAAGCTTTTGTTAGTAAAGTGTTCATTCAAGTGATAAACAGGTTTCAGTTTTATAATATGGGAAAACACTATAGTGTTATTCCTCATTATTCATAGTCATCTTCTGCTATTACTTCTTCTTCTTCTTCTTCTTATTATTATTATTGTTGTTGTTATTATTATTATTGTTGTTATTATTATGAATCTTGCGTACAATTTAGAAAAAAATGCTGCCCGAACTGCTTTACCGTTAGATACTTTACGTAGACAATCATGCTGTCAACTGAGATAATGGAGCTACAAACAAAATGTTCAGAAGAGTCGTACCTGTGAACACCCAGACCATCAAGTCAAATTACATGATGTGACAGAGCGCACAGTGTGTTAGTGTGTATAACTTAGAAAAACTCTCTCTTTCTCTTGATCTGTTCACTGAAATTAGCCTTAAATCACCTTAAATCCCTTAAATCATCCGCCGAAATGACTTTTCTAGGTGAATATACCAGAGTTTAAGTTGAATGCGTCATCATTTGGCAATGATTGTTTGAGTTTGACAATTTGTTTGTGAACTCATATTGAAAATTTCCCATTAATTGCAGCAAGAGATCCTGATTTTTTTGTTTTCTTTGTGCTTTTTAATCTCTTAACTATCACATGTCTTTCATGAAATGCAAATATATTTTATCTTTGTCCTGCTTCAGATTTTTTTTATAGTCTGTTCAATTATCTTCATGGTGTCTATAACAATAATGTTTGTTGGTACAAGTAAACGCGGCTTGATCCGCATTGATAAAACATTTACCCAGGCTGTAGTCAATTCTAGGGAGCTCTGATTAACTGAAACAGAATAAGCTGTTGTGTGTGGGGTGTATGAAAGCAGGGAATTCTTATTGATTTGAGCTTGAAAATGCTACTGAATGCTAAATCTGAAGTGCTGGTGATATGCAGCCTGAGACATAAAAGAATTAGTTAAATGGAGTGAGCTTTTTAAGTCAGAGGTTAAGGAAACATGTCTGTGTGAGAATCCGTGTGTAAAATCAGCACACTAAATTATAAATGAGCCAAGGGATACTTGCCTGTGCTGGAATGATCTTGGTATTTCCCAGAAGACCTTGCTGCATTTTCTCCATTCCAGCTTTATACAGAGAGTGATGCTGACACTCCAAACAACTCCTAACAGCCATAGTGCACACTGAGTTTGTGTGTGTGAGTGTGTGTGAGAGAGAGAGAGAGAGAGAGAGAGAGAGATATTAGACACATAATATTTATAAAAGTAATTATAAGAGAGAGGTGTCAGAAAAGAGAAATTAATTCTAACCACGGTAAAGGCAACGTAAAAAAAAGAAATACGACTGAACTGCAATTACTGAGTTTTCCTTAAGCACAACTTGGTACAAAAGCAATATCTCTGAAAGCCTGATTCTTTAAGGAGAGCAAAGACAAGAATATTTTATTTAATATTATATTTTTATGAGAAATGCATGTGAGGAACTTTTTTAAAGAATGTTTTTAAAAATTTTACAAAAATGGAATTATTTGCATACATAAAAACAGAATGCAATAATTTACAAATGTTAAAAACTGATATTGTATTAATAATAGAACATGGACAACATATCAGATGTTGAAAATGAGAGATTTTAAAATTTCTTGACAAATACTGGCTTATTTGAAATTTCGTGACAGCAACACATTTCAAAAAAGTTGGGACAAGACTGGAAAGTGGCTGGAAAAGTTAAAGGTACAAACAATTGCAACTCATTAGATCAATTGGCAATAGGTTATTAACATGACTGCTTATAAAAGAGCATCTTGGAGTGGCAGCAGCTCTCAGAAGTAAAGATGGGAAGAGGATCACCACTAATTCTGCACCGACAAATAGTGGCGCGATATCAGAAAGGAGTTTGACAGTGTAACATTGCAAAGAGTATGAACATATCATCTACAGTTCATAATATCATCAAAAGGAGAATATGAGAGAATAAAGGTCAAGGTCGGAAAACCATACTGTGTGCCCGTGATCTTCGGGCCCTTAGACGACACTGCATCACATACAGGCATGCTTCTGAATTGGAAATCACAAAATGGGCTCAAGAATATTTCCAGAGAATTTTATCTGTGAACACAATTCACCGTGCCATCCGCCATTGGCAGCTAAAACTCTATAGTTTTAAGAAGATGCCGTATCTAGACAAGTTCCAGAAGCGCAGACGTCTTCTTTGGACCAAGGCTCATTTAAAATGAAAATCAGAGATGCCATGTCATTCAGAATAAAGAGGAGAAGTACAACTCAAGTTGTTATCAGCGTTCACTTCAGAAGCCTGCATCTTTGATGCTATTGCATTAGTCTGTGTGGCATGGGCAGCTTAAACATCTGGAACGACACCATCAATGCTGAAAGGTATATCCAGGTTGCAGAGCAATATATGCTCCCGGATGGGGTAAATTCAAAGAAATAATCTCCCTACATGGAACAATAAAATATTAATTATTAATTATCAGGCTCAACTAGTGAAATACTGGTTCATGGCCTGACACATAATTTTCACACATGTATTGACCACTATATTGTCCAGACCCGAACCCCACTGAAAATCTCCCATCATCAAAACAAGATCTTTGAGAAAATGTACACAATTCTGGGCAGAAATAAATTTGTGACATTGTAAAGCTTAGGAAGGATGAAAGGAAGGAAGGAAGGAAGGAAGAAGGACACGTTAGGTAGAAAAGTACAATTGTAGAAAGAAAGACGGAAAAATTAACAAAAGAAAGAAAGAAAGAAAGAACGAATGAAGGGTGGAAGCATGTCTATATGTGAAAAATGAACTAAAGACTGCTGTGTGTGTGTGTTATAAATATTTAATAAAATCTCTCTGTGTGTAATCAGATTTCAGGGCAGCAATAAGATTTCATCTGCTTCTTTAATGGTAACTATACACACACAAAAAACTGCATATATTCACTCACAGCTGAGTCTGAATGGGATGCAATAGATCAGATTAAAAACTTGTTAGTCTCTCTCTCTCTCTCTCTCTCACACACTCACACACACACCTAAACATGGCATGAAATACATCATTAAATGCACAGAGTTCGTTTTTCTCCTCTGGAGTGTATTAGAGCAACATCGGCTATTACTCACAAATTGCTGTGTGTGTGTATGCATGCACAAGGCAAAAGGAAGTAATAGGAAAGTCCTGCGTTCTGATACAACCTTGAAATTGTACTTATACACACAAACACACACACACACACACACACACAGGAATGCACACAAAATGGCTGCCTCGGGCTAATAACCGGCCATTTCGGAAAGAACAAACTAATAACATGGTAGATTTTATGTTCCAGTACATTAGCAGGGGTTTTATGTTATAAAAACATAAACAAACAAAAAAAAGCTAATATCATAGGGAACCAGGGGAAAATAAATACAGTGGAACCATAAAAGTGAAAAGACAAGGTCTCTAGTGTCCCAGAGTTCCACTTTTGTAAACGTTCACGTTTCTCAATATGTCTGAGAAGAGCATTACTTCTTCTAACTGGGGTTGCCAGGTATGCAGAAAAAGGTAGGCTAGTTTAAATAGATCTTCCTTATAAGCAAAATCTTATTTTAAAATTGAAGATCTTCATAAAAGAATAGACTAGAAAATGATCATATATGGAAATATTAGTTTTAGATTCGGGACTGGAAAACTGCAGGATATTAAAGCAGGATAACGTCTGTAGCAAGAGAACATATAATTGCAGATACTGCAAAGTTAGAACTGAAAGTGAAAGTGATACATTTTTTCCACTATGTTCACACACAGCGTGTAGGTCCTTTGCATTTAACCCATCCGTGCAGTGAAACACACAAATGCACACACACAGGTGAAGTAAGCACACGTGCCCGGAGCAGTGAGCAGCCAGCACAGCGCCCGGAGAGCAACTGGGGGTTAGGTGCCTTGCCCAAGGGCCCTTCAGCCGTGACTTGTCACTACTTAGAATCGAACCTGGGACCTTCTGGTCACAAGGCTGGTTCCTTAACCACAAGCCTACGACTGCCTCAATTGGGAAAATAATAAAATAATCATCTCTGATAAAATTGCTAGTAAATAACTGGGAAAATAATAAAATAATAATCTCTGATAAAATTGCTAGTAAATAACTGGGAAAATAATATAAATATTTACTAGCAATTTTATCAGAGATGAAGATCAGAGAGAAGTCTACATGAAGAAGTCAGTACAGAAATATGACACAACAGACCACTTTCCAGAGTGGAAACATTTCTTACTTTATATCATTTTGTTTGTATGTAACTAAGACTTTTTCACAGTAATGAACAGTGATTAGCTGCTACATTTTACTGAGTATCATGGAGCTATTGCTTCTTATATTGAGAAATAATACCCAGCAGGCCTCATTACGGAATTCATATCTGAAAGTGAAATGTTATATAATGTGTTACTGACATACAAACAATTGTCTTTAACATTTCATTTTATTTAGTTTTGCTGTTTAGAAATACTATATACACTGACCAGCCACTTTATTAGGTTCAACTGATTGTTAACACAAATATCTAATCAGCCAATCACATGGCAGAAACTCAACGCATTCAAGCATGTAGAGGTGGTCAAGAAAGCTTGCTGATGTGTAAATCAAGCATCGGAACGAGGAAAATGTGATTTAGTGACTTTTAACATGGCATGGTTGTTGGTTCCAGACGGGCTGGTCTGAGTATTTTAGAAACTACGGATCTACTGTGATGCATCTCTAGGGTTTACAGAGAATGGTCCGAAATAGAGAAACTATCCAGTACGCTGCAGTTGTGTAGACAAAAATGCCTTGTTGATATGAGAGGTCAGAGGAGACTGGGAAGACTGGTTCAAGATTTTAGAAAGGCAAAAGTAACTCAAATAAACATTCATTACAACCAAGGATTGCAGAATAACATCTCTGTTGAACGTATGCCATTAAAAATTAAAGCAGTTCCGTAGACAAAATTAGGTCCCAATCTTTTACTAGCAAGGTGTAACTAACAAAGTAGCCAGTAAGTATATACAGGGGTTAGACAATGAAACTGAAACACCTGTCATTTTAGTGTGGGAGGTTTCATGGCTAAATTGGA
>JAOUQT010000002.1:7534570-7548662 GCA_025769995.1 Xyliphius kryptos | reverse complement strand
TTTGTTCTGGTTTTGAAATTCATGTCATGGTCATATGCTTTTATGTTTATGTCATGTTTATGTTTTAGTTCTGGCGCAGCGGTTTATGTTTATGTTCCAGCCTATGTCCACTTCTAGCATGCAAGGACGCTTTTATGATTAGTTACAGCCATGCATTGCACACACACCCTCGTTAGTCGGCACAGGTGTGTGCAGTGTCTCGTGAACTAGTATTTGGTAACTTCTTTTAAGAAGTTCTTCTGTCCTCCACTTATTACCTGTTTGACCTTGTTTTAATAATAATAATAATAATAATAATAATAATAATAATTGATACTTTATTGATCCCCATAGGAAAAGTCTTTCTCTGCATTTGACCCATCCAGGGCTGAACACCTGGAGCAGTGTGCTTCCCCATTGAGGCGCACAGGGAGCAGTTGGGGGTTGGGTGCCTTGCTCAACGGCATTTCAGCCATGACTTGTCTATAGTGGGGTTTAAACTAGCAATCTCTTGGTCCCCAGCCCTTTACCCTATCCATTAAGCCACAGCTGACCCCAATCTGTATAAAAGACACCTGTTCACATCCCTAAACAGTCAGACTTCAAACTTAACTACGGCTAAGACCAAAGAGCTGTCAAAGGACACCAGGAAGAAAATTGTAGACCTATACCAGGCTGGGAAGAGTGAATCTACAATAGGCAAACAGGTTGGTGTGAAAAAATGAACTCTAGGAGCATTTGTAAGCAAATGGAAGACATACAAGTCCATTGATAATCTCCCACGATCTGGGCCCCATGCAATATCTCATCCAGTGGGGTAAGAATGATCATGAAATCATTGGGCAAAAATCTAGTGGGACCTGATGAATGACCTGCAGAGAGATGAGACCAAAGTAACAAAGGCTACCATGAGTAACACACTATGAAGAGAAAGACTCAAATATTGCAGGGACAGACATGTTTCTCTGCTTAAGACAGTACATGTCCAGGCCCGTCTGAAGTTTGCCAGAGAGCATATGGATAATCCAGAAGAGAATTGGGAGAATATCATGTAGTCAGATGAAACCAAAATAGAACATTTTTCTAAAAACTCAACTCGTCATGCAGGAAGTAAAACCCGTCATGCAGGAAGTAAAACCCCCTGAATAAGCTGGTGTTAATATTAATTGCGAATCCTAATTGCTAATGCTAAAAGTTAATGCTAACTGCTAATGCGAATAGCTAATTCTAACAGCTAATGCTAACATTTGTCACAATGCTAATTTCTCATTTTAATTTTTGTTAGATCATGCTAATTGCTAATGCTAATTGTTAATGCTAACCACTAATGCTAATTGCAAAGGTAACTGCAATTGCTAAAAACATATGCTAATGTTTTTAACAATGTTAATTGCTAATGCTAACTGCTAATGGAAATTTGTATTAGCTAATTCTAATTGTTAATGTTGTGTAAATACTAATTGCTAATTTTAATGGCTAATGCTAACAGTAATGCAAATTGCTAACGCTAATTCTAACAGCTAGTATTAGCATGTGTTGCATTGCTAATTGCTAATGCTAACTGCTGATGATAGTGTTTGTTTGCTAATGCTAATGTTTGTGTTAATTCTAACTGCTCATAATAATTGCTAATGATAACATTTAATGCTATCTGCTAGTGATAATTGCTAATGCTAATGGCTAATTCTAACAGCTAGTGCTAACATGGGTGTTAATGTTAATTGATAATGCTAACATTTGTGTTAATTCTAATTGCTAATCTATTTTTTACACTGTTTCTTTGTGTATGTTTGTTTGAGAGTTATTCCCTAGACTAGCTACCTGAGGTGGGGTGAACAGGGTAGTGCAGTGAGTAGCACTCGATGACATTATCTCAGACAGGCTGTAAGAAGTCCTGCAGCACTGAGTGTTAGAGTGAGAGAGAAAGTGCACATACATAGTTGAGTATCTGAGTCTTTTGTCTCTTTGAGCAGGAACATGACAAAAGAGGCCAAATACAGAGGAAGTGAAACCCCTTTATAAGCTGCTGTACATAAGACCTTGAAATTGTACTTTTTCTTTGCTAGAAACTGTTCCAGGCTACTCAGAGCAGAGCTGAAGAAAACAGGAATGACAATCTCTGTACTAATCTGTAGCATTGATTAGGGTAACTCCCTAACACAAAGCTCTGCTCAAATGATTATAGACACATTTATGTTATTATTATGTACAAGATTAAATATGTCAATTACAAAGCATGTAACCAGTGCTGACAATATACTTCTGGACAGCCTTTATGCTAGCATGGAAGTTAAGCCTTATATTCCCTAGAGAGCAGAATCAAAATAATCTGACACATACTACCATAATAATAGTAGAAGAGTTCTTAATAATGAGGAATTTGATGCTGAGGTATATTGATGTTAAAAATGTCTTATTAAATGTCATAACCTCTTCTCATAAAGTTCCACCATTTTTAACATGTATTTGTTGTGTTTTTTTGCAACTACTGTATTGGCTCTAATGCAGTTTCTGCATTCTGGTGATACGCCATTTTGTATCATCCTTATCCTTAAGATTCCAGAAAGAATTAAAAAATTAATTATAATTATTATTATTATTATGAGCAGCACGTTGGAACAATGGACAGTGCTGTGGCCTAACATCAAGAAGATCCCGGGTTTAAGCCCTGGGGGGCAACTCTTTTTTTTTTGAGTTGAGTTAGAGTTTTCATATTCTCCGTGTACTATTGTTTCCTCTGGCATTCCAGGATAATAGACATGTTAACTGGTGTTTCTAAATTTTCCGTGAATGTGTGATTGGGTGTGTGTACCGTAAGAAAGATTGGCACCCTGTCTAGAAATGTGCCGGGTGGGCCCCGGCTTCCCTGTGACACTAAAACTAGTATTAAGCGGGTATAGAAAATGATTTATTATTATTTTTATTATTATTATTATTATAAATGGTGCTAGAACAATGGAATGTCTGTGATCACCAGGCTGCATTACAATGAGCTCCAAACATTACAGTTCCAATGTGGTTTTTTATACTCATAGGCCCTCTCCATCCGCTCCTCCCAAGGAACAGTGAGCTGCAACAGCAAAACTTGCTTTGTGAACTGGGAATCTCAGCTGCCTCCCAATGTCCACTTTCAATTACCAGTCAAGGGCTGTGGCTAGCAGGTCAATAGAGACTTTGCTTTTGCGGTCTCTCTCCTGCCCTGATAAAAGAGGCGTTTTTTCCTAGCCTCTGCTCAGATCTCCCCCTGGACCATCTGAGGCTTCTATATATCTTGAGCTTTATCGTATTGTGGTCTTTTTTTTGCTACCAGCCCGTCTAACTGCCACTGGGCCAACCAAGACGCCATGCCTCAGCCTTCCATCAGCCTGCTCGACTGCTTCCTGTGCCATACAATTGCTTCCAGTTTTAATCATGATATCTGCAGAGGAGTCTCTGTTGTCAGTTGGGTCAAGTGGCACCTCCCTGGCTCTGGTGATTTAAACTCCTCTAACAGACTGTAGAGGAGGCTGTAGCTTGTTGGTATGCCCATAGAGGGCAAGGCTGCTTAGGCACTTCGGGAGGCCCAGCCACATACGCAGGTAGTGGCAGATGTGGCATTCAAAACCCTCCACAATGGTTATTTGGACTTTGTATATCAACAATGGCCACAGAAGCTTCGGTACCATGCCATGTTGATATATCCATGCTTTGAACTTACCCGGAAGGCCTGACTTATCCATTGCTGTTAGCCAGGTTTTCAACTCTTCATTCATTGATTGGATTGCTGCCTTGTCTCTCAGAGTGTTGTCAAATATCTGTTCCAGGGTTACTCTGCCACTGATGGAATGAAGACTCATTCCAGGTTGAAACGGTGCTTCTCCACCACTCTACCTTTCCTCAGGACCAGGGACCTGGATTTAGCTTGCTTGAACTGCAAATAACTTCCTGTCACTGATGTGCTGTGACTGTCAGCTCGTCCATGTTGCTTTGTCAATCATGTTCATTGCTAGGGCAAATAACAACAAGAGGTAAATCTCAGACTAAACCTGCTGTAATAGTCACAAATAAGTTTATTAATCTTCTCTGGTACATGGTATGTTGCCAAAGCTTTTAACACAAGCCTATGTTGAATGGATCCATAGGCATTGGCCAGGTCAAGCCAAATGAGTGCTAGGTCCTCTCGCTTTTACCTTGCTTCTCGTATCAGCTAATTAACCACTCCTGTATGTTCTACACAGCCAGGCATGCCTATGACTCCTCCCTTTTGCACTGATGTGTTGATGTAGGTGTTATTCAAGAAGAGATATTCAGTCAGTCGCTTGAAAAAGATATTGCCTTTCACACTGAGCAGAGAGATGTTGTGAAACTGTGAGATGTCGCTTGCGTTCTCCTCTTTGGGTATCCCAGTCTTTGTCTGCCCTAGCAGCTGTTTAGTAAATCCAAATGGATTTGCTATGAAGGCAGTGTGTTTACGAGCTCTTTCTCTGTCTTTTTTCTATAGCACTCAGCGTGTCGAAGGGAAATGTGCTTCTGTCTTAAAATGTTTTGAAGCTCAGTGAGGGGTGGCTTTTCCTTTTTACTTGCATTATATTGCTGATTTAAAGTTTTCAGATCTCTCCTTAGCTGGGCGACCCTTTTCTCAAGCCTGTTTGGCCTAGCGATGTTTCTGGCCTTCGGTTGTTTAATGCTAAATTTCTCAGCACCAATGCTGATAATAAAAGAAGACATCAGCTTGAGTTGTTGATTGATGCCCCCCTTAATAGTGCCTCTAGGGTAGTGTCTAAATCTTCATCTAACTGGCGCCACTCAGACTTCTTGTGTGCGGCTTGCTATAAGACCCTGCGATTTTCTGTTGATATGCTGGGGCAGCATGTCGAGCATGGAGGTTCTAGACACTGTGGGGTTCTCCGGGCCCTGCTCCTCCATCTTACCTGTGTCAATTCTTGGCATTAGCTCTGAACGTTGCTAAACTTGTTTTCCCCTTGTGCAGCCCATCTCAGCCTGGTGGATGCTCAGGCCTCTTAGGTGTAGCTTGGAGTGCTAACCCTCACTTCCCTCGTTGCCGCCTCTCCTTCACTGTCTCTCCAGTTGTCACCGCACTATTCATGGTCGTCATCCAGCCTTTCCAGTAGGTCACTGGTTAGGCCACCCAAACATCTAGACAGTGCGGCGTGGGCACATCGTCAGTGATGAACCCGGGGTCACTGGTTGTTTCGTGTCTTAAATCACCCTTAACTGGGCGACCCAGCTGGGGGTGATCAGTCCCCAGATTGTATCCACGCAGAATGCTACTACATACCTCTCCACACTTAATCCACAGCCTGAGGATTTTTCAGCAGCCACACTGATGATTCTGGTGGCTCGTCTTTCTAGCAACCCTAGAACCCTCGGTGCAACAATTGCCCCTTAAAACCCTTGCAGCCCACCTTGACTAGCTCACAGTGGGCTCGCCAGCAATTTTCTCTGCAGGCTTCAACCAACTCCACGTATTTGCGCTCATAAGCCTTCTCCATCCACTTATCTTAAAGAAACTGTAAGCTCCAACAGCACAACTTGCTTTGGGAACTCAGATGCTAAAACCATGTCAGGCCTGAGTGATGTGTGCTCTGGAAACCTCAGCTGTTTCTGAGTTCCACTTTCAACTTCCACTCAAGGGCTGTGGCTAGCAGGCCAATAGCTTGCTGCCTATAGTTTCACTCTTGCCATAATGAAGTTGATATTGTGCTTGGCTCAAGGCTGGTGTTTCATCTGCTGGATTCCCGTGAAGGTGGCATCCGCTACTGCCTTTACCACCTGGTCATGGTGCCAGGTATACATTTCCTCTCCCAGGGCTTAAGGGCAGCAGCTTAAGATGTGCTCTAGAGAACCTTGTCCCGGACACCTCGGGCATGCTGGTGATTCTACTAGCCCGCAGCAATACAGGTTCGATAGACTTATAAGTAAACTGACTGGATCAGAAACTATGACACATATTACATAACAGACCAGCTGTGTTTTGTATGCAAGTGTGTATGGAAGTGTGACAGTCAAAGTTTCCAGAAGAACTGTGGCAGATTCATCAAGATGCTCTGTAGAACTTACCAATTAATTTACTTACAAACCTGTACACTATTTTTATTATTTATTTTATTATTAAATTTTTTTGTTGTTTTTTGTCTTTTTTACAGTACTGCATAATAACCAGCTAGGTTTACTGAGTGTTTCAGGAAAGCAGTAATCTGCTATGTAATGTGTTGCTTTCTTTATTGTCAGTTAAACAGTTTTTGTGTTACATACATGTTTTGATAGAATATTAAACTCGTGTCATACTGACTAGATAATGCAGAAATGAAAAGAAATGTCTGAAATGCTGTGTTTTGTTGCAGTACACCATGCTGTCTGGCCAGGTGCCCTTTCAGTGTCAGGAGAAGAGTCTAACACACACTAGTGCAGAGGAAATCATGAAAAAGATCAAGGAAGGAGACTTCGCTTTCCAGGGCGAGGCTTGGCGGAACGTATCTCAGCAGGCCAAGGAGCTCATTCAGGGTGAGAATGATGTGTTGCTGTAGTGATGAATATAGCAGTGATGAATGAAGGTAGTAAATATTCAAATAGTAAATTGTATGTGTGCTTGTGGGATTTGAGCAGATCTTCTCACAGTAGACCCAAACAAGAGGATAAAGATGTGCGAGCTACGCTATAACACGTGGCTGCAGGATGACAGCCAGCTTTCGTCCAACCCTCTCATGACGCCTGACATTCTGGGTCTGTCTACGGCTTCTGTAAACACCTGTGTTAAAGCCACGTTCAACGTGAGTAAAACGGATGAAGGGAAGGATGGCTATGGTTAGAAAGAACAAAGCAGTTTTTTTAACATGGTTAATCTTGAACTTCCTGTGTTATCACAACCCATAACTATACTTAGTTAGGCTGGTCATCTCAAAACAATACAGTACATTTGCTCAGTATGTAACAACACACATACAACCTGGGGATCGAACCCGGGTCATTTTTGCACCGCCGTGCAACCTACATAGATTTCACAAAGGTCCTTATTTAAAAACTTGGGCACAGATTATGTCAGTTCTCAGTCTATATTTCTGTGCACATATTTTTGCTTAATATTGTTTAATATGCACATTCGCACACACACATGCACACACACACCTCTGCTTGCTGTTTCTGCTTTGACATGGCAACTTTAACAGATGTGGATACACAGAGAAAGAGATAGGATTTTAAACATTGGGGCAGGAACAACAATAAACAAGGCGCCCATGCATCTTAGAGCACACACACACATATCACGTTCATTTTATGCTCAAAATGTGGTTTAAGAAAACTTTTAGTACCCTACACACACACACACACACAGTTCTTTTCTGTACTCCCTACTTTTAATTACTCTGGTACTCAAGGAAAAGGCCAACATTTTAATGCACTCTGCCTCAGCTAGTTTTGTGTGCTGGGGTCTGTATTCTTCTGGTGAGAATAAATGTTATGTGGGACTAAGTGTACGATCTATCACTAATGAGTTCCTGTTCACAATATACACTATGTTTACTATAAAGAGCATAACATTACAGAATCTACTTAATGTACCATGTGACCATTTAAATATATTCTAAACTTAGGTGTGAATAAAACAAGTTTTTGTGGAGAATTTAAGTACAGGGAGATTTACTTGAAAGAGTCCCCAAATATTATTATATATCATTAATCTTCTTTACTAAATATACATTTACATTAGCTGACTTAAGGGTTCTTTGTACAGTTTCTCAGGAAGGTTTTAATCCCTTTGGCAACCCTTAGAGAACTTGTTTCTGTATGTGTGTTAGATTTAACTGAATTGATTTGTGACACAATCGAAATAGTGATTTTCTGTCCATAATCTATTCCTCTAAAAGAACCCTTAAAGGTCCTAAGGTTTGAGTTCCATGCACTTGATTATATATACAGTTCTGTATATACTAAACTAAAAGTTGTATATACTAAACTAAAAAGGAATTTTAGCCCATTTCTCCATAAAGAACAGCTTCAACTCCGGGATGTTGGTGGGTTTCATCACATTAATTGCCTGCTTTAGGTCCCTCCACAACATTTCAATTGGTTTAAGGTCAGGACTTTGACTTGGCCATTCCAAATTATTAGCTTTATTCTTCTTTAACCATGACTTGTGTTATTAGTGTCTTGCTGCATGTCTTGAAATTCACTTCATGGTCAGATATTCCTTTAGAATTCTCTGATATAATTTAGAATTTCCTGTTTCATCAGTGATGGCAAGCCATCCTGACTCAAACTATTATACCACCACCACCATGTTTCACAGATGGGATAAGGTTCTTATGCTGGGATGCAGTGTTTTCTTTCTCCAAACATAACGCTTTTTATTTAAACTAAAACTTACTATTTTGGTCTCATCCGTCCACAAAACATTTTTCCAATAGCCTTCCAGCTTGTCTATGTGATCTTTAGCAAACCGCAGACTTTGTTTTTTTTGGAGAGCAGAGGCTTTCTACTTGCAGATTTTCCTCCATTTGTACACATACTGTGGATTGGTGGAGTCCAAACTCTCCGGAGATAGTTTATTATGAGCATAAACTACTCTTTTTTTTAAGGTCCAGGGAAATATAACTTGTTCATGATACACTTTCACTAACGTGTTTGTGAATACTTTATGAGCATTGATAGATCCCTGTTCTTTAAGCAAAACAGGGTGCCCACTCAAAACTTATTGTCACCTCATTGACTGAAATAACCTGACTCTAATTTCAAATTAACTGCTAATTCCAGAGGTTCACATACTTTTGCCACTGACAAATATGCAATAATGGTTGATTTTCCTCAATAAATAAACAACCAATTTTATGTAGAAATATAGAAAATTCATAAGGATTCATAACTTTATATATACTGTATACAGTATATCTTTCACTATATGTTGCAACAGAATAATCTGGGCCTATTTTGAGTGACTATTCCTGTATTACGTCATTTGGCTTCCAGTGAAAGTGCACTCAAGATAATTCTTACAGGAAAAGACACTCACATGCTAACATGTCTTGTTTTTTTGCAATTTCAAATCAAGTCCCAAATATTTAGTCACAAGTCCCATTCATTTCAGGTCAGTTATGGTTGTGTTAATGGTGCGTTGTACATTTGTAAAGTTATGCTTAATATTAAGATACTAATGGAGGGAATGACATTCTGCTTATCAGAGTTTTCCCTAATGGTAACATGTCAAAAAATAAAATTAAGATGTTTACAAGTTCACTTTAAGTCTGAAGTCTTTGCAGGAAGACTCTCCAAGCCATAAATTTAAGTGGCGATCATTAGAAAACTAGTACACTGTGAACTACGTGTTCACTGTCATAGAAAATATAATCACAAATAAATATGTGTTTCTGTATCAGCCAATAAGTTAGGGAATGACATAATGTCCAATAATCCACCACTAAATTGAAGTAGCATTATTCTTTTCTTCTAGGCTTTCAACAAGTGTAAGCGGGAGGGTTTTCGCCTGCAGACAGTGGATAAGGCTCCTCTAGCCAAGCGCAGGAAGATGAAAAAGACCAGCACAGGCACCGAGACACGCAGCAGTTCTAGTGAGAGCACACACTCGTCCTCGTCTTCCTCCCAGTCTCAGGAGAAGACTCCTCTTCAGCTGTCTGTCAGCACGCCCCTCACACTGGGCCCAGATGACGACGAGCCCTCCCAGAGCGAGCCACAGCCTGCTTTCAGCTTCTCAGAGTGAGCTGCCTTATCCTCTCCATCTGTGTTTTGGTGTTGATCACAGATCTGAGCACACAAGCGGGAGCGTCAGAGCTGAATACTCACCCAAGCCCTTCACTAGCAAAAGATGTGTGGAGCAGGGTAGTACAGTGTGTTAGGGGAAAAATCTTGATTCCTTTATGATCCACTGATTTCTGGAATGAAATAGATATTATTCCACACTCCATGTTCCCAGGCATCTAAATCTACTGTATGCCATGTGCACACACGTAAGCTAGGGGTTGCTAAAAAAACATGATTTTCTATGCTAACTGCAATGAATGATCCAGTAATTGTGTGTTCTCACTCTTTTAGGCCAAACAAAAACAGGAGCAAACTAAAAAATATGTTGTTTATTGTAATAACAATAAGGTTTATATAATTGGATTTGTTGTTAAGATGTTCAATTATTCTTAAAGCGCCAAGTGTGTTATTTTGAGTGAATGTCTTTGTAAATGGTGTTGCATAGTGTATTGTTGCTGACTCCAATGGGTCAGAGGTCTATGATAACAAGTTTCTAGCACAGAAATTTCTTTGTGTGTCTAGACAAATCTTTTTTTGTTTTATTTTTAAAAAGTTGTTAAGATTATATAATAGGTTATTTTGAAAGTAGAAAGTTTATTTTATATGTGAAAGTAACTGTTAAAATAAAAAAATTAATACAATACTAGTTAAAAATACAGTCAAACTGTTTCTCGAATTCCAATAGTGATGGATTTTAATAAGAGTTTATTAAAGAGTTTATTACAGATAGCCATAGTAAAGTGAATATTTATACAAATTATTTATTTAACTAAAGAACCGAAAGATGCTCCTGCATCTATATATATATATATATATATTATTGTCCTAATTGTATATAATGACAAATTAGCATAGTGGATAAGTGGTACGCAGTGCACAATGGTAGCAGCAGGGATGTGTGTGTATGTGTCAAGGTTAGGCCCATTATATTATGTCTTTGTACAGATTGTTGATTTTTCTTTCTTTGATGCGTAGTAGTAAATTAACCGGGTTTTGCAGTTTCCTTGAAATTTTATGTTATTTTTGAAAGCACATCAGCATGCCATGAGTTTAAAGGACTGTCTTTATAAATATGCTTGATATAATAGCTTTCTCTGTTCTACTTTCAGAAGCCCTACAGAGGCTTTCAACTGATAAAGCACTAGACTCTACGTTGCAGTTGAGCTGCTATGCAAAAAACAGCTGCATTCCTTTCTTTAGCATGACTTTTGTATATAGCCCTTGTTTTATAGGGACCATTATGCATTATAAACAAGAGAGCAAAAAAATAAATACATAAAACATCAAGGCTTATAAGACCTCTTTAAAGACAGCTAGCCTGTGTGTTAACAGTCTTCTGGAGCTGGCATACCCTTTACCTCTTTAAACTGAAACAAGTGGTGACCTCCACATAATGAAACACTTGAGGACTTGTACCGCGTATACAGTAGACGCACAAAGAATTCATGCAGATACCCTGGTGCTCCTGCTTCTGCCTACGTGACGGAGCAACAGATGAGCAATAAGTGCTACCTGAGTTCAGCTTACAACTTACTTTCCAGGAGCAATGCCCTTCATGTGGCTTTTTCCATCTCGGCTTTGTCCCAAACCTCTACAGCTCTGTCCTGTCCGGATGTGTTGGGTTTTTTTTGGATTATAAATAGAACAGAAACGAACTATGTGTCTTACTTTGAACTGGTGCTGTTTGTCCTCTGGGAGATTAGGCACTCTGGCTAAGAGTAGAAGTACAAGGGCAGTGAGACAGGTGCACGGGAACACACTGAGAGAAAAAACGGGGTTAGCACTTTACAGCATTAGGAAGCGATAGAGAATTTGGCTTTGATGAAAATGTGCCATAGCTTTTCAGATGCCAAGGAAAGGAAAGACCCTTTTGATTCGGTCTGTTAGGTCAGCACTCTGTTCTATTGTTTCATTGATCTATAAAGTACTTGTGTTTTGTGGCAGCCAGTGACAGCAGCAGATTTTCTTAAGAGCTCTCTGGTTTGGTTGGCTGTCGGATGGCTTCATGTATATTCTATAGAGTATCTTTTACTATTTTTCGAGATGGAGAGAACACATATCCTAACAGCATGCTCTTGAAAAGAGCCTGTTCGTTTTTGATCTGAGCGCTCCTTTATTACAAGTTATTGTTGGTCGCCTTTAATGCTTTCAGGGGCCGGCTAATTGTGGGGCCATTTTCTTCCATGGTCCAGCGAGAGTAGGTATCTATGTGTATGACGCTAGAGGCCAGTTTGTCGGTTGACTGCTTTCATCTGCTCGCAGAGGTGGAGCATTTCTTCTTTATAATTTGAGATTTGACATACAAACGCTTATACCTGTACAACATAGACAACCTGTGCAACCTGTTATTCTTTGCAGATTCACAGGTGGCTGTAAATCACATTTTAGTGGTTCTAATGTAGAATATCTGAGAGAGTGATGTTTTTACATGTTGCATTTAGTGGTAAAAGTCATGTAGTTATGGTAATTTTGGATTTATGACAATGTAAATTATTGGATATTATAGTAACTTCCTATTTTCATCCAATTGTGCATTTGTGTGGCAAGAATTCTGATAACAGATAACAAATGTAACATTATTTTGAACAACACCAGCACAGTTGGTTATAGAAAGCAGATGTTTTGAACAAATACAAAACAAGAAAAATGTAAGTAGTATTAGAAATACTGTTGCCTGAGTATCGGTTCTCAATAAGAAAGTAAACCAATATTTACAGATTTTTATTAAACTTCTTTGATCTATTTATTTATTATTTTATTTCGTCAAAGCTTTGTAGCAGTGCATCTGTAGCAATGAAGCTCAAAGCGAAATCATAGCTTCTAAAAAAAAAACTACAAAACCTTTACATTTCTTTGTTTAAAAATATTGTTTACTATGAGTGACACAAAAAAAATATATATATTTGTGCTTCCTTCTGTCAAAAGAAAATGGGCAGGATTCTGCGCACGGTTATGCTGATGATTTACATGGACATATGTTGCAGTTGCAGTGATGGCTCAGTATGTATATATAATTAAATAACTGGCATATTGTTTTTAAATCACTGTGACCTCTGTTTAAGTAGCAAACCAAAGTGGTACTTCATACACACACATAGACTGCATATACAACATTTATTTATAGTAGGTATTGTATACTATGTGCATTCTTTCCCAGCTGCTGATCATTTTTATTTGTTTATTTTATATGGTGCAACAGATGTAACATTTATGCATAAGTAAGCTGTTGGATCCAAATAAATATAATTTAAACGTATCTGATGCTGTTTAACAGCCAGTCGTGCACTGAGACTGCCACTGAGGGGCAGCATCCACACACATTTCAGTCGAAACAATCGTGCCAGGGTGATTTCAACTAGACCTACTTGTCTGAGCTGTTGTGCTAAATCACACAGAGCAGCTCTAGCAGCTTGATAATTCTGGATATTGTATTATATTACAAACTGGATTGCTGATTGGTTAAAGCACACACCCACACAGTGAGACTATATTAGTAACGTACATGAATACGATTTTTACAATAAAGTTTCAGTTTTTACAAAATAACAATATGTTTCCAATGATGAGGTTTTAAAATTGATGTTAAAACTTAAGGACACACACAAATGTTTTGTTTTAGAAAAACTAGAGGTACAAATACAAATGTTTTGCATGACTGTTCAAGATTCTGAGTTGAATCAACTCTATTTCTCTAAAAGGAAAATGCACTGTATTTGCCGTTTAGTCTCTTGAATATATTTGTGGTTTAAAGTCTAGGTCTGTCTATAAAAAGAGTATATAATGGCTCTTATTAAAGATGATAATTATGAGTTTGTTAACATAATAAAATATGTCTTCATTTACATGGGTTTACTCTTGTATCTTTCGTTTTGTTACTTTCATTCTTATCACCTATAAACCAGCTTTGGATAACCCCACATGGACAGGCCTATAAGGGTTACCATTATGGGCAGATTAAAGATACACATAGAGCACATGTATTTGGCTTTGCACTACAACTGATATAATCATTTATCTGTAATGGTCATGATAGATCTTTACACACCATCAGTCATATTTCCAGATCACAGAACACAGATTTATGTTAAAATGTGATGTATTCTCTATATACATATTGCAGTCTATATACAGCAGCACATTGTATTAGGGATTATTTATCACTTTCACCTAAATTAGGATTGGTTTTCTGTTAGAATCTGATTCCTCTAAAGGTTTCTTCCCGTTACCATTTCATGAATATTTTCCTTGCGACTGTCACACTTGCCTTGCAAATTAGGGATCAAATATACAGGGGTTAGACAATGAAACTGAAACACCTGCTTTTAAACCACAATAATTTATTAGTATGGTGTAGGGCCTC
>JAOUQT010000002.1:7492340-7505562 GCA_025769995.1 Xyliphius kryptos | reverse complement strand
GTGTGTGTGTGTGTGTGTGTGTGTGTGTGTGTGTGTGTGTGTGTGTGTGTGTGTGTGTGTGTGTGTGTGATGGTTAAGGTCAAAATTTTGTGCTTGATTTCTCTGAAGGTTTCTTTTTCTTGCTGTCCTTGACCTGTTTTGTAAAGCTGGCTGTTTAATTTTACTTAATCTCCCTGTTTCAAATTATGTTTAACCTTTTTGTAAAGTGTACAAGGTCTCAACATTGTTTAGCTTATTAAATAGCAAAGGCAATACACTAAAGAACATTTTTTGATCAAGAGAACGGAATATGAAATTCTGCCAATTACCAAGCATAAGGAATAAAAAAAACATAAAAAGCCTGAGGAATACAAATGCATATTTTTCTCTTCATTCTTGATATATGCACTACAAATTTGACACTTGCAAGTATATTTAACTGTCCTAACTATTGGGGGTGTGAAAATAAATGCACCGTGCTCCTGGTCCCAAGCTTGCATAGAGTTGCAATCAGGTGTCTGGTGTATAGGGGGTGGTAGCTCAGTGGTTAGGGTGTTGGGCTATCAATCCAAAGGTTGTGGTATCAAATCCTAGTTCACTCAAGTTACCAATGTGGGTCTTTGAGCAAGACCCTTCACCCTAATTGCTCCAGGGGTGTTGTATCAACCCTGTTCACTGACCATGGGATATTTGTAAGTCGCTTTGTATAAAAGCGTCTGCTAAATGTTGTAAAAAAAACTGTGGACCTAGCTTTTGTGGCAACATCTAAAAGAACATTCATTCCTTCGAACATTTATTATCTTCAGCTTTATCCTCCATGAGGGTCGCGGGGGGAGGGATTAGACATTGCCCATCCAGAGAATACCGTCTGGGGTGCTGGGCAAATACACCCAGGACAGGGCACCAATTTATCACTAGGCGCACACACACACACACACACACACACACACACAAACAGAATATATATTTCAATTTAGAGAAGCCAATTAATCTTGAATCCTTGTTTGTGGACTGTTGGGGGGAACCAGAGACCATGGAGGAAACCGACACAGACACAGGGAGAACATGGAAACTCCACCCAGATTGGGATTTAAATCCCAGTGCTGAGAGGCAAACATGCTAAGCACTAAGTTACCATGCCATCCTTTAAAAGCACTTCTAAAAGAAAAAGAAAAAGAGAAGATACTAGTAAGAAGAAGTAAGAAGTGTTTTATTTTAGTCTAGCACTTGTTATGTACTATGATTGCAAAAATATATCCAATTATCTTAGGGATTTATTAATATTTAAGATAATTCAATACAATCTTGGGTTTATGGATTTTGAAAGTCTCTTTTCCTAATTTGGGGGGTGGGGGGGGTGGGAGTTTCAGAACTGATTGGGCAAAGTCGCCAGGCTGCTGCAGGGTGGACACGCACACACATCAAGCACAGGGACAAATGGAAATAAACAGAAATCACACCGAACACTTAGTTAACAAAACAAGAATGACAACTAAGGGCAATGAAGATAATTAAATGGAAAAAATACAAAAAATATATATGTAGGAGTGCCTAGAGTTCCTTACACAAACATCCTTGCCTAATATTTTGCATTGAATTTGTTTTTATCTTAAGTTGTTTGCCACTGACAGTATATTTTTGATACTTTGCAAGTTTTAAGTCTGTAGTACTCTGAATTACATGCAACATCAGAACTTAAATTCATATTTAGGAAAGGGAGTGGTGGCTCAGCGGTTAGGGCGTTGGACTATCAATCTAAATAACTAAATGTAAATGTAATATTTGCGCATTTGGGCCTGTTGTTTAATTTATCCAAGTTACATGAACACTACTGCTCCAAATTCATAATAAACACATTTCTATACATCATGATACTTCAATTTTTATGATTTTTTCTGATACTTACAGATACTCACAGTAAATCTATAGTTCAGGAATAAACATTTTAGATACATTTATATAAATTGTATGTAGATTTATAACTAGCTTCAACAGATAAATATATTTATTTGTACAATAAGGCTTAAAACAGTATATATTCTGCATATGATCAACATCTATAGCCATAATTTTTTTGTTGTACTTCTACACCAGAAAAAAACAAAAGCATTATGCGCATACCAAAAATCTAAATTAATTATCAGAACATTAAGAAGCTTTTCTTAAAATATTTGCTCTAATCTTGGTCTGCTGGTAAAACCCGGGATTTTGAGTAAATGTATTATTGAAGGACTGGGTACACAGTTAAAGGAAGAACCTGTAATAATAAGAGAGTAATTCACTTTGTGGGCTCCTTGGGTTGGACATTTGCTGCCTTGGAACGAAAGGCTTCCAGGACCTAAAAACATCATCCTATCCTTCTAAGACAGTCAAGAACATAACGTGCACAGCTCAACTGGAACAAAAAATGACACCCCACTTTTCTCATTAACACCTTTCTGCACTCTATGTCCTTCATCTTCACCTTGCTCTTCACTTTTACCATCCTTCTCAGCATCCTCCTATAACCTTTTTATAGGTGCAGCCCCTTCACCTGTCCCCTTAATGAAAAATGAGCACATGCAGCAACAGTCTCAATGGTGGTAGAAGGCTGTCTGTCCTTTCCTTTGCCTCCCCACTCTCTTGAGCTAGGCTGATGAGGCCAGCCTTAACAAAAGAACCAGGAGAAAAGCTCTGACCCCTCAGCCTTCTATAGCATCTCCTGTCCCATATACAAAAGCTTGCCTGTATTCTCTCAACATGCATTTTTCTTTCTCTCTTTCACCCTGCAATGTCGTTTGCTTTCTTTAATGTTCTCCTTCACTCTCTTATACTGTCCCTGTTTCATTTCGTTCTCCTTGATGAATGAAGACCATGTCCTTGGGTGTTTTTGTCCCTTGGCCTGATGAATTGATTCACATTTGTACACACTTGATCTAACCCTGTGACAGATGGATATCACTGTGCTCTCTAATGTGTGTTCATGTGCCAGTGTCCACAGGTACATCGCTATTTGCCCACCGTTTTGTATAAGTAAATTTCAAATACAGAAAGTGAGGCACAGAAAGAGCAAAGAATATTTATAAAAGAAAATGAACCTAGTTAAAACTTTTGTTTTTTTGCCTTTTCATGGTGTAGGCTCTTGTCAAAAATGTGCTTTATGGAAAGAATGAGCAAAGAATGGCTAAAGATAGCACTTTGGGAGTGGACAGAGAAAAAAAGGAAAATTGAGACTTTATTTGTATTTAAAACTGCTCAGATACCAATATACAATTCCTTGATTCCAGCAACTCTTCTTTCTTTAGCCTCTTTGTCTGTTTTTATTGTTTTAGAAGTGGACCAGCAAACAACAATTATAACACATGGTGTTGATGGAGCCAAAGCTCCACCACAATAAAAAAATTTTAAGAAGCGCACACTGCTCAGACATAATACCTGTCAGCCTGAATGTCTTTTAATTACTAGTGATTTTTCACTTGTTGCCACTTTTTACACCTGACGTGAACTGCCACAAGTTCGCCAGAGCAATGCCGAAGAAGAATTAAAAAACAGGAAAAAAGAAAAAATGTGAGAGGAGAAAGCAAGGCAGAAAGAATGTGTTTGATTAGAGTTTGTGTCACTTCGCAGTTAGTGTGCAGTATGAAGCAGTAGGGCCATTGTGTATGCAGCACATTCTTGAGTTTTGCTGCTCACTGGATGAGCATAAGAGAAAAGGAAATGTGCAGACTGACATTCTCTAATCAGATACAGTAATCAGGAGTCTAGAAGCAGCATTATGCCATTTACAGCTCCTTTTAATTTATAATCAAAAACCGAGCCACACAAAGGAGAAAGTGAGAAAAAGAGAAAAACAGAAAGGTGCAGGTCATTACATCTCTCTTTTACTGGGCAGATGAGAGCAATGAAAATTAATCAGTGGCCATTAGCCTGTATTTACTCACCACTGTGGGGGATGTGATCAGTCCCACACTCACTCTAAGCCCCCCCCCCATCTCACTGTCTGTCTTTTTCTTTCCATTCTTCCATCAACCTTACAATGGAGAATCCAAAGCATATTTCTCCTTGACCTTCTTAATGGGGGTCAAAACAGAGGCAGGTGCAGTATGCACTGTGAATTTGTGCATGTTCCCGTGTATGTTTTTTAAGTGTGTGACCTCAGCCACTAAATAATGACCGCAGAGTGGTGCATGTTAGCTGAGGAAATGGATTCTACAAAAGATTTAGCTTTTGCATTAAAAATTCATATCTGTTTGCATTATACACTTGAATTTGTGTGCGCGTGTGTGTGTTTAGATCAACAGTGACTAACAGATGAAGCAGAGCAAGTAGATACTTACACAAATCAGTCCCTTTTAATCTCTGCCGAGGACTCTGTTGACTTGTGTTAGCTCAGGCCAAACAGTACTAAAACATCCACCAATCATTTGTTCTCTGTGCTTTCTGTGCTGTTCCAGAGCAAGGTGATAACTCTTAGTATTTCATCACTGCATTTACATGCTGGACAGCTGTTCTGACCTGGGATCTGTGCTTAGTAGGGCCAACTTTCTACACTTCCATTCTTCAATAGCAGGATGGTTTGGTGAGGGAAGCGGCACTTGAAAGCCCTGGCACCACCGTCCAGCACCATTACAGCACAAAACCTCTTTAAACTGCTGATAGCGGGACAAAGGAGCCACTGGCACACTCTGTGCGGCCGATAGGAGCAAACAGTTAATGATGTTTACTTAAGATTACAGCCTCTCTCCATTAAATGTGGCTGCCTTAAAGAGAAAAAGAATAAGAGAGGAAAGAGAGGGTTTGTTGTTTAGATGTTTGTTGGGTGTGCCTGAGGCCAAGAGGAATGTCACTGTCCAGGTAAATGATTGTTATAAATACATTGTAAATGTTTAATCTCCAAATTGTATCACAGGTTAAATATTTTAACCTTTTGAAAGAAGGATGATTTGTATGCAGGTGTTTATGTAGCACTGTCACAGGGCTAAAACCTACTAAGTAATTATGTACTATGTATGAACAGTCAAGGGTGTGTATTGGCAATCAAACAAGATAAGCTTGACTTTAGACATATGTTCAGTTCTGCCTTTTAGAGAGGAATCTACAGGAAAAGAACTAAGAGCTTGTATTGATGGTTTTGTTAAGAAAACGTGTGTGTGTGTGTGTGTGTGTGTGTGTGTGTGTGTGTGTGTGTCTATGTGTTTATGAACAAGAATGTAACTAGGTGGTAACTGAATGACAATGTTGTTCGAATCTTAAGGCTGTTGTCTTAGCAACTCACAAGTGGAGGAGGTGGCTGGTTTGAATAACAAGCAGGTGTAAAAACTTACCAATTATAAATCAAAGTCTAGACAATTTATATTGAGAGTTCTCTGAGAGTGACATGTGTGTCATTAATTTCTTGTTAAAAAATTAAAAGATGTACCCTATAAATCATCCATAAGG
The DNA here is from genome assembly GCA_025769995.1 of Xyliphius kryptos. Lineage (NCBI taxonomy): Eukaryota > Metazoa > Chordata > Actinopteri > Siluriformes > Aspredinidae > Xyliphius > Xyliphius kryptos. The sequence continues at coordinate 7,500,165 of JAOUQT010000002.1, read as the reverse complement.
TCCTCTCCATTTTTTCTCTTTGTACACCTGGAGTCAAGGGCTTTTTTCTCTGCACTCTTATTGACGAAAGTCACAGTGTGGAGTTACAGTCCAAAAAAGGTGGCCATGTCTAAGTTACAGAGGAGGTGCCATCTTCTATTTTCTCCATTTTACAGTATATTTACATTGAAATTTCATCATTTTGTACCGAAACAACTTGCAAGTTCGGGAACAACATGTAATCAAGTCACTTAGTAAGTCAGTTACTTAAGTAACCAATATAACTGTAATATTATCAGTACTTACTCTTGGTCAGTTTTATTCTGTATGTAAGTCCTGTCAACCTATTATTTAACACTTACACTCCATTTTAAAAGTTCTCTCTTAATTTAAAAAAATGAATAAAGTGAGTGACAATAAGTGATGTGGATTAGGACATGTTTTATGTTTGATAAACATACAGAAACAACTTCAGAAATACCATGTAACTGTGTAAAATGAGGCAAAGTGGAAACTAAAGTTACTATCATTACTTATTTTGGACATCTGGTACCGACCTTATCGAGGAATCCAATTGCACCAAGTCTGACTTGACAGACAAGAAAATGCGACCAATGCTGGGAGGCTGCCCCACTTTCCACAGCATGCATATAAAACCCTGTGGGCGTGTTCTACTTTAGTGACCATTATACTTTTCGTGCGGCAAGTGGGGCACGCTTGGTGGATCCTTCCACTCAATTATTTCAGAGAACTGGTGTTACGATATATCTTGACAACTCGACATCTTTTTACATGCTATAAAGTGACTAGAACACTTTATAGCATGAGCACTTTAGAGCAATAGAGTCAACACTGATTACTTTTTCTTACAATAAGACAATTGTAGATAAAGAGCTAAAAGACAAGGACCAAATGTGAGTGTGTGTAAATGTGTTTGTATGTGTGTCTACCCAACACTGGGCTGGTGCATAGGTATATGCTCTAACACCCTACATGACCCTATTAAAATAATCCCATTTTATTATATTCTGCTTAATCCTATACTCGGGACTAGGGTCAAAGTTGGTTTCCATATGTCCATCCAGGTGAGAACGTTTTGAGCACTGGCAGATACACCCAGGACAGGGTGCAAATCTATCGCTGGCCATATGGGTTTTAAGGTTTTAAGCTCAAAACAAAAAAAATGTTATATCCCTTTTTTATATTTAGACAAATTATCAGAAACCTGAATCATATGAAATAGAAATAGTAAAATTTCTGATTGTTTAACTTCCCACAAAACAGCATTTCAAAATGCCAAATTTTAAAATCTTTCACTTTTTTGTAATTATATAATACCCTTTAATTTAATTTAATTTTATTTAAGAATGTGCTAATTGCAAAGTTAAGGCTGTGCTGTTACAACAGCTGATATATTTTACTGATGTTTGACTTGTACTACTATTTGTGACCAATAAATCTCTTGTAACTTTGAATAATTGAAGTGCACGTTATACCTACCTGAAAATGTGAATAAGCTTGTTCTTGTGGAATATGTAAGGTAAATGTACATAAATTAGTCAGTGAAGTTAATGTGTGCTCATGTAGGGAATAATAAGGCTGCAATTCTTCAGAAACTGAGTGGATGCCAGGTGTCTGCCACACAAAGCCAGTTGCAGACAGTATTGTACTCATGCTGAAGAACCATAAATGCTTTGTGCAAGAATGTATAATTTTCTCATTTCTTTCACGAGCTGGTAGCTTTTCACAAATTAGCAAAGGGCTCTGACCCTGATGTATCACACATTGCGAGAAAGAAGATGGCATAATTCATGACATGCAGCATTTCAATCAGACACTCACTCTTTCACACCCATCAAATCAATTCTATATACATAATTCATACACCTGTGGAGGGATAAGCCTTATTGCCACACTTCTGTTACATGGAGAATATGATTACACATTAATCTGTCTGATTCAGTGTTGTTCACAAGACTAGTGTGTCCCTCTGTTTTATCATTTTAAAACAAGACACTGCTGTAACTTTCACTTTACATCAAACTGTTTCTATTATTTCATTGTGTCATAAGACATTGAGTCACAAGTGGCCTAAAGACAGGATTAGCAAGGGCCAAACATTTTATTTTATTAAGCATGTGACAATACAGACACACAATTTATTAACCCACAGCTGCTACCTCAGAGTCTTACTGTCTCCCTGACTCTCCACTTCACTTTCCTTTTAAATCTGCGTAGATGGATAGACATTTAAAGACAGACATGCCATCTATGAGGTTTTTTAATTCTGTACCCTCTCATTCTTAGTGCATCTTCATTACTGTATTTTCCTATATTTCCCACTGCCAAACCCAGGTGGGAATTCAGACCAAAACGAACACATCCAAGGAGGTAGAATGAGGACAACCATCAAGGCCGTCATTGAGTTGGTATAAGGAAACATGCATTTGAGCAGCGTGTGGAGGCTCATCACTTTCACAGCACTTCACTAAGATGAGAAAATAGAAAGAACAAAATCATAAGACTGTACATGCACCACTCACCTAGTCGAGCTCAACCCCATCCCTTTGTCCATTGGTCTCATAATGGTGTTCCCTCCTTTGTGACACCAATAGAGCCAGACGGCCCCATTCCTCTTTTTAACTTGGCACTCTTCAGGTATACAATATACATTTAATCATTTTTATCCTAAGCGACACTTCACACTACAAACATGTGTACCCAAATAAGAAATCCAGAATCTACATATCCCCCACACACCCCTAACTTGTCTATTAAATTTGACCTTTAGCTGCACCACTGACATAGAACATTGCCTGGGAAGTTCACCAGAGTGGTTTAATTTCAACAGGGAGGTACTAAGCCAAGCGAAGAATTCAGCCAAAAGCACTTTTGATTCCCTGTCACAAAGCCAGAGGGGGGAAAAAACTTGTGTCTGGCCAATTAAGCTGTCTTTCAGGGCAAGGCAGTGAGGAAAAGTCATTTGATGCATTTTATACCTGCTCTCATTTGCCTACACTCTATAAGCAAAGTATGTTCTTGTCTTAAAACATCACAGTGATGTTTACGTTTAAAAGTCCCCTGTGAAGTCAGTAGTGGCTGGGTAGAAAAATAGTTTGAGTCTTACAGTTGACATCTGGAAGTAGCGCTCAGGATCCAGGTAAGCATGGTTCTTTCAAACGGCTTTACTATGGCATTATGACATTTGTTATTATATAACACTGGTTCAAGTGTGTGGCAGGATTGCAGTGGCGCTGGTGGAGAAGGCACTCCCACTGGCAACGGGCTTTAATTAGAGATAATTAACGCACCTGACGCGGCTCCATCTGTTGAACATGTATGCCCTTTAAAAGCTGTAACATTACATGCCATGGAGGGGGACATCGACCACAAGTTGCATGATCGTGATATCAAGGAAGATCCACCAGCCATGTTAATACAGCCTGATCCTCAGCTGAATTTGAATTGTGAATTTCCACATTGGGACCAATAAAGGCATATCAATAAAGGCATCTCTTAGCTTATGAAATCCTGTCTTTAGTCCTCATTTGGTCCAACCCAGTTACAAAGTGTCAAACGGCTGCCTCCAAAGCAATGCATGCTGCAATCCATAAAAAAATGGCATGCCCAGTTCTGTTGACTCCATAGTTGCATCCTCCCACTCACTGTCATGCCATCCAAACCATGGAGAGTTCTAATTAATATTAGAAATTAACAATGTACAGTGCAAGACATATATTAAGCATATTTTACACAATTCCCAAAGTCCTATACCACACTGCAATGTTTTTAACCACCCAAAATCCTTCATATTTATTTCCTGTCTACGATTACGCTGTTACTCATGATGGAAAAATCAATAAACATGAGATTTGCTGTTTTCCATTAGCAGTTATTGAGAATCATACATGCAGTTAGCTAACAAAGCTGACAAAATAATGTTTTCTGTTTCTCTAAATATTTTGTAAGTCTGTTCTCCAACAGCCAGGACCCCCACAGAGCAGATTAATTATGAGGTGCATTATTCTCAGTACTGCAGTGACACTGACATTGAAGTAGTGTTTTAGTATGGGATGCTCTGGTACAAATGAATCAGATACAACAGTGCTGCCCTGCTGTACAGAGTAAATCTACTTTATTACGTATATAACATGCCTTGTAGATATAAAATTGGTGCCTATCTCATTTGGTGTTCCAGCAGCACTGTTGCATCTGATATATTTTCACATGTGCAACACTAATACAGCAGCACTATACCACTGTCACCATAGTGCAGTTATCCAGCCATTATCTTCTACTTAATCCTATACTAGGGTCACATAGGGTGGGTGGGGGTATAACGGTTTGGGCACTGTGCAAATCCGAGGACAGAGCATTAATCTATGGGTGGGCACAAACTATATACTACCAGTATTACCAATGAACCAATACAACTAAATACAAACAGTATAACAGGAACAAAGCAGAGAAACAGATGAAATACAGTCTGTAAATGGAGAATTAGAAATAAATAGGAAGGAAAACATAAAAAAGTACTTAAAAAAATCTAAATACATTTTTTTCTGTTTTTTATTTTAGGAAACATTGTTAAATTTGCTGTAAAGGTACAAAGAATCTAGTCTAAACATATTTTGTCTTTATCGGGGCAAAGATCACAAAAAGCTTCACTTAAATTATCATGTATCTTTGTGTTAGCATATGTGGGTGCTTGTTGAAAACATGCATTTATGCATTTCCATTTGTGTGCATGAGTAGGTCTGTGCGTGTTAGTAGCAGCCTTCCTCTTCTTCATATGGAGAAAGAAGCCATTTTCCCAGCAATCAGGACTCTGCCTGCAGGAGCCCAGCCAAGCCTCTCATCCTCAGCCTACTCAAGAGCTGCTTTAATTAACCATCATGCTACAGATGGGATCGATTTTCCTCTCTCTCTTTCACTTTCGCTCCCTCTCTTCTTTCTCTCTCTCGACCTTACGTCTTACCTTACATGTCTTTCTCCAAACTCTTTCACGCACTGCTCTGCCCTTCACTCTCATCTTTTGCTGCTACTCTTTCTGTCTCTCCCTTCCTTGTACCCATTTCCCCTATATACAAGACACATAATTGAACTGGAACTGTGCCAGACTGGTCTGCCTGTTTCACCACAGCTTCTGGCCTCACCTGCTCAATACCTTATTAGTGTCAGGATCTGTAGAGAGCCATTGTGGATTAACGAGAGACATGAGATTGATTTCTTTCTAGATGAAATTCGTCTCTGGTGTTGTGTGTGTATATGTATGTATGAGTGTGTTGATGTGTGCACCTTTAAGTGTGCACACGCATGTACAAAATATATTAAAAATATGCAAAAAGAGCAAAAAGAGGGCATATTTTAAATAGGGTTTTCAAATATAATGTTTATTTATTTTATTTCTTTCAATTGTTTTATTAGAATGCCCTAATTGGCAAATAAAAATAGCCATTTCCAATCAGGCAAATATTTTTGTAACATTCATAAAGTATACATGTTAATGACAAAACATTTTGATAAAATAGTAATTTCATTATATTTGCTGAAAATGTCAAAAACAAAAGAGCATTTTTGCCCAAGCCTGCTTATCAATGAGTTGCTCTGGTATTCAGTTGTATGTGCATTTTTTTTTTTACTAAATATAACAAAGAGTGAATTGACAAGCAAAGCGTGTTACAGTGTGTAAGGTCACAAAAACCAAGGATAACACCCAAGCAACTAAATGTCTCTCTCACATTATTAATGCCCATGAGTCTTTCTTCATCGAAAAAAAGGAAGACAAAGATTTAGATTTCAGTGTTGAAAGAAAATTTTTGCTCTAAAAAAATATTGCTGCAAGTATGCAGTTTCTTAAACTTAACAAATTTACACAATTGAGAGACTTGTGGTCAGATAAGGGAGAAAATATCATAAACATTTTAATTTAAAAACTTCATAAATTTAATGCCAGTTAAGAAGCTTGTGTAGTTATTTTCTTTTAAATTAATGGGGGCATTAATTAATTTAGCAATGTCTGTATGGCATTTTTGTTATTAGTCAAGAAGCTGTGAAACCTGCAAATGTTAATGCTGAAAGTAAAGTAACCTCACTGATCTACTGAGAAGGAGATGGAAGGCATGTAACAGTAATAGCTGTTGTAGTAGTGGAGGTAGTAGAAATGTATTATACGCATGAGTGGATGTAGCTGGTCTGTAGGCAGAGTCAGAGCTTGTTGTGATGTGATTTCCTGGAGTGTTTTTGTCAGTGTGGCCATGTATGATTGCCTCTCTGTCACCAGTGTCAACCGAGGATAATGCTGTGGCCGCACTCCTTGCCACAAAAAAAAAGGATCAGTGCAATCCAATTTTTCTTTCTTGGCAAAGATGGAATAATTTGCCAGGGGAGAGAGCGTCTGGGTCTCAGGCAATGATAAACCACTGATAAAAACTGCTATTACTAGAGGAATTGAATGAGAGGAGGTTGACCACAACCTTACCCATAGCAGAACAAGAGTGGAGGATTTTTCACAAACACATTGTTCCAGATAGCCATGAATAAATTGAGGGGACAAAGCAACAATTTATCTAGAAAGGCAAACCGAACAGTGTCATAAAACTACATACATTAACTGATTTGTATTGACTTATAACCACTTATATTTACTGTTTTTTACCTGAAGAGAAATATTGCTTTTAATAAAATAGTTCTTTTTCAGACCTTACTTCCACTTCATAGAAGATATATCCTTAAATGTCTTATGCTCAGTGACATTTGTTGTAAAAACAATAATCAATAATAAATAATACCATACATCTATGTGCAAACTTTTTGCAAAGTAGATTTGCAAAAAGTTCACTAAGTATTGCCGCAATGTTAACTTTGAATCGTCTGTCACACCGAGAATGAACAAAAAAACAAAACAGCCAGACAGAATGCTGAGAGGGTACATGCAGTGAGCTCTCTACAATCACAGAGTTTTCTTTGGCAACAATTAACAACCACAAATGCCTAATTGCTTTCAGGTGTCTTCTTTTCTGTACTTTTCTCTCAGCAAACTCTGTGGCACCGTCATGAGAAGGGCTTCAGAAGTGATTTCTGTAGGTGCTGGTCTTGTAGAAGATGAAAACAGATGAGACTGAGCTTAGGGGGTGTGAAGTAATCAGGATGGGAAACACACCCCTGCCTCTCAGCTCTGTGTGTTCCACAAGCCCTTGTAGCCGAATAGGTCAGAGATTAGAACTCGTGCTGAGCAGGCAGAGGCCTCAGGTGTGTAGGCTAATACCATCCCACACTCAGGTATACATGTAGCTATGAGAGTGCACATCTAATAAATCTTATTTTTAAAATGAGAGAACACCTGTGCACTGGGTTGAGGGTTCTCGGTGTAAAAAGCATGTTCAGCAAACTGATGTCTTGAACTGAAACTGGAGTTTCATACTATCAAAAATTAAATGGGACTATTTATAGAGTTCTCTTTAGGGCCTGAGAGATTTTCAGAGCGAGCTATCCATTTCATCTGATAATCTTGACCAGCCCTTATGCTTGTAAAGTGATCTCCAGTGGCTGCATATTGAAGCAAAGTGCACTGGGGAGATATAGGGATTCATGGTTGTCCAGCAGGGGGGGTTGGCAGTTGGAGAAAAGGGCCAATGGTAGAGGATGTGTGGTTAAGTGTCTCATCAGCATCCTACTCAGGCTCCAGGCCCACGCTCAAACTGCGCTCTGACTTGATTGTAATTGCCTGAATTCATCTCCCGCTGCTCCATCCTGGCAATATAACTGCCACATTTAACCCCAGAGGGCCTAGCCCCAGTCACATAGCTCTAGAGCTGTAAGAGGGGCAATGTGTCCAAAAAGATTA
>JAOUQT010000002.1:7471502-7486159 GCA_025769995.1 Xyliphius kryptos | reverse complement strand
CACACCCACACACACACCCACCCACACACACACCCACCCACACTTTGGAAATACCACTCAAAGGCATTTCATTAAAAAGACATATGTATGAATATTGTTATTTTGTGGTAACATTTTGGCATAGACCATTTTTATTTTAGCAGCGACTTGTTTCTATTCTACATTCACTATAATATATTTTCCGAAATTAAACTTTGCTGGACCAGGTAAATCACAACAAAATAACTTAAGATAATTCATGACTTTTGAGCTTCATTAAACTATTAAAGGCTACATATGGAGGACGTGTCGGAAAGTTAATCCAGGTTAAATAGGTCTTATGCATATAGTTTAGAAGCATTTAAGGGGGACATGGATATCCTCTGGTCCATATCCTTGAGCCATGTATTAAATATAAATTTGGGTCTTTTCTAGATTCGGACAATCATATCTGTGTTCTGTACAATAAGACTGTCATGGTAACATCAGTAAGACTTTAAAGAATTTGGACAAAGTACCACTCAGCCTCATGAACTGTTATAGGCCCGACCAGAAAAGAGAACAGGGTTCAACAAACTTAGTCGATCTTCCATTAGTTAAACGAGGAAATAAGCGGGATAGAACTGATAAAATGGTTTCTGGGTAAGATATTAATCGTTATAATGGCAAGGCAAGTTTATTCATATGGCAGCTTTCACACAAAAGCAATCCAAAGTGCTTTACAGAGTAGTTAAAAATTGTAAAAGCCATTGAAATTATTAAAACTGCATTAAGAGAAAGAAAAATATGAATAAAAAAAGAAAATAGTGCAATGAAAAGTACATAAAAAGATCAAATGAAAATATAAATAAAATATTAAAAAACAATAGCTGATTGAATTAAACTGAAATTAAGCCTACTCAAAAAGGAATGTTTCCAGTTTTGTTTTAAAAGCGTTTAAAGTCGGAGCTCTTCTGATGTTTTCATTCAGCTGATTCCATTTAGGAGCGGCATAGCGGCTAAATGCTGCTTCTCCATGTTCTCAACCGGGCTGGGACTTATAGACCAGTTCCTAAAGATCTGAGAGTTCTCCTGGAGGTATGAGTTGCTTAGGAAATCTCCAAATATTTTGTTAAATGTTTCCAAGTGGCGGTACAGTGACTTAGTGGTTAGCACATTCGCCTCTCAACGTTGGGGGTTTCTGGTTCGAATCTCGATCTGGGTGGAGTTTCCATGTTCTCCCTGTGTCCACATAGGTTTTCTCCAGGTTCTCCGGTTTCCTCCCACAGTCCAAAAAGATGGATTCCAGGTAAATTGAATGCTCTAAATTTCCCTGTATACTTTGTGTGTGTGGATGTGCGAGTGAGTATGTGTGCCCAGCGATAGATTGGCGGCCTGTCCTGGGTGTATCTGCCCAGCGCCTGCGATGTTCTCCCCTGGATGGTCATGGGGAACCCCACCGCGACCCTAGTAGAGGAATGAGCGGAAGATAATAAATGGATGTTTCCAAGTACAATAAACAGGACAAATATGTTTCAAGTGTATGACTTCAGAATTTGAGTAGTTTGAGGTTTGGAAAAAAAAGCAAATTTGGGCCAATTGATTTTAAGGACAGATAAATCACTACTTTTTACAAATGGACAATAAATTAGGAGTAGACTGCAGAAGATTTTTAGTGAATGCATAAAATGCAGTTGATGACATTACAGTGGATATGAAAAGACCGTCCCAGACTGCAGTGAGACGAGAGTGAGAAGATTGAAAGGTCTGAAGGATAAACCTGATGACATGATCTTGAAACAGAGCACAGTAATAAGGACCATTGGCCAAAAACAACAAGGTTAGAGTACAGAAGTTCTTAAGTTCAGAAGTTCATAAAATAAATGAACCCATTTTCAGAACTATTACTTCCAAACCAGTCCACATCAAAAACACCATTTGAGTGAATCTAAGACTTTTAATGCGACAAGGGTCATTACAACTGCCTTAGCAAAATAATAGCAGGAGCCATTTAAAATTATTATAAAACCTATTATAATAAATTTTATCTAATCACGATTCAGTAATGAATGTATGTAGCATGATCGTGAGGAGTGTGGTAGCTCAGGGTGTTGAGCTATTAATCTTAAGGTTGTGGGCATCAATCCCCACTTCACTGAAATTACCAATGTGAGTCTTGGAGCTGGGCCCTTAACCCACATGGTTGCATTTAACCCTGTGGTCTGACCTCAACCATTATGTTGATGTACTTGTAAGTCACTTTGTATTTCAGTGCTAAACGAGCTAATGCAGTGTAATAATTTTGGACACATTGAAGTTTGGCGTCAAAAGGATTCATTGAATGTCTTTCAAAGTCTCTAAAGGTCTAAAATGACCTGAACCATAGATTGATGTTAATTATATTTCGTCCATAAATATTTAATAAATTATTTAAAAAGTCTATCTACCCCTTTTCATAACATTTACCTCGGTTGCTCCGATTTCAGACTTGTATTTTCTGAATAGAACATTTAGCCATTTTAGCATCATTAGTTGCCAGGTTTTAAATTTTCTGCCCAGGCCTTCAGAATGAATTTTGCTGGCCCCAGTAGCATTAAATAAAGTGTAGATCAACCTTTGTTGTTTCGACCAATCAGATTTTAACCTTATATAGGGCCTACGCTATGTTAGCACATTCTGACTGGAGAGTATTTTTGATGAGCCAATTAATTTGATTTTTAGCCAATTAAAACGTATAATGAAAATACCACTGGATATATACTGGACTTTCAAAACACAAACTATGTTTAAGAAAAAAAGGAGGATGGATTTTGTGTGCAAATAATCTGGATTTTATATGTTTTTTTGGAGTCATTTTCCTAAACAATTATTTATAAGATTACTGTTGGTGATTATTTTATGTGTGGCTACACAAATGTAAAAGGGTGGGTACGAATGAGGTCTGGAGACAGGACGTGATTTTTTTTACACATTATCTAAAATTTAGAAATTTACATGTTGGCCGATGGATCTTCCTGTTGATTGGGTTTTTTATTTTTTACAATTACCCCAACTTGGGTCCAAACACAGGGTTTCATAAAGCATCTGTGGAGCAATGAGGGTTAAGAGCGTTGTTTAAGAAACCATATTGTTAACTTCAGTAATCCTTGAATTTGAACCCACAACCTTCAAATTAATAGCCCCTAATCACTGAGTTATTCACCAGTATTCAATTTGATACCCCTCAACTATACTTCAACGTATCAATTTTTTAAACTGTGCACACTATCATTTTCAACAAAGGCTACTTTATATTCAGTATATTTCTAGTGAATTGTTGAGAACTATTATGTATAGTAACTATTTTAAAATACACAAATGTTGTCGAACCATCTGGTGGCAGAGTTTGATAAACTATCAATTAAAGCATGACAAAAAAAAACTCATTAGTGTCTTGAAAAGTAAGTCTGTATTATTATTTTTACACACAATTTTATTAAAAAAAAAAAGTTTGAAGAAACAAAAAATTATATATAGATTTATAAAGAAAATGCCAGATCTTCTTTATACTAATACTAATCTTACACTGCTATGAAGTGGTCTCGCACATCATTAAAATCTGCACCCATAGTAAAATTAATATTCCATTAATCCTGCCTGTGAAGATATTGCATAATTGTTTTATGGACTGTATTGGGAGCATAGGCAGAGATGACCACGTACCTCACATTAATTACTGTTGTTACAAGTGCATATTAGCAAGCAATGCGGTCCCACGTGACCAATACTTCTATTTTAGGGCCACATCAAACAATAAACACAACTTCCCATGATTTTGTATTTGTAGAATTCAATAGTGCATATGAATTTGTAAGCAAAATGTCTAGAATCTGTACCCGCCCCAGTACTAGACTCATTGAATTATTGTACATTATATTACATTTGGTCATTTGGCAGACGCTTTTATCCAAAGTGACTTACAAGTATCCCAACTTGATAACTGAGGTCAGATCACAGGTTTAATACAGGACCCTGGAGCAACGAGGGCCTTGCACAAGGACCCACATTGGTAACTAAAGTGGACCTGGGATTTGAACCCTCAACCTTCAGATTGATAGCCCAACACCCTAACCACTGAGCTACCACTCCCTCCATTATCCTACATGTGTACATTTTAGTCTCTGCCATCTTATCTCCTCTTTTGCTTATACCTATATGAGGAACTAGGGTCGTGGGAAGGTTCCCTATGCTCAACCAACGTTTCAAGCGTTCCAGAACAGGGCATCAATCTAATCGCTGAGCACACACTCACATGGACACGCACACACTGACTATATAGGGGCAATTTAGAGCAGCCAGTTCACCTTAAATCCATGTTTTTGGACTTTGGGAGGAAACTAGGGAACCCGGAGGAAACATACTCATACACGGGGAGAACTTTGAAAGGTGTTTGTGTTAACCAGTACACCACTGTGGCCTTAAATGTGTATTTTTTGTTCCAAATAAATTATTTCTTCTAAATAAAAACCTTTCTTTCGGCAGATTATTCAGATTCAGTGTAACCATTTTTTTTAAATGAATTCCTTTTTTGGGTGGGGGGAGAGCGGGTGAGTTGAAAATGATTGCTCTCGGAATCAATAACCAGGTTTTAATTCTGGGTAAATGATTGACCTTCACAGTCATAACCCTTCACCTTTAGTTGTGTGTGCCAACTCTCCTGTGGATTTCTCATCTGCTTGTTGGACATGGTAATCACTACACTGACAGCACGGTAACTCTGACCCACCTAATCCTATAATGGTAAACCTTTCTACTCAGGCAACAGGGCAGCTATGTATTGGGTGTCCTTCCCCTTGACTTCTTAAATTCCTCCAAACAACCCCATTTTTCAGTTTCTTTGTGCTTTGACATTACTTTACTACTTTAATTACACAAGCACAACAGCAATGGCTCCTTCACGTTAATGAATAATAATCCTGCGTTTCTATTAAATGTGCCGCTCCCGGTTCTCGCACATCTTTGTCCTTTGTAAGTCGTATCATTTTAAATATACTCTTGAATTAAAGGCTTGTTGTTTTCCTTATGCCTGAACATTTGCCTTTAAAAGCCCCTTAGAATTAACACAAGGACACAGGCTGAGGGGTGAAGAATTGGACGGTGTTGACAGACTCGGTGAAAGACAACTCGTCCACAGGCGTCATTAATTCAGTTTAGCGACATGCCAGCAGGCAAGAAGCATAACTGCCAAGCAAGGTAACTCGACCAATGGCAGGTTCCTTCTGACGATAGGTAAGAATAGGCCATAAAGCATTTAAGGAGCGTGCATCAAACAGAAGGAAGCATTAAGAGCGACATTGGGAATTCGCCTGTCGCATGCATCATACGCCACAAATTTTCGACATGCCAATTCAATTAGGATCCAAGGGGACAGCCATCGGCTAGATGAAATCGATGTCATTTTTCACAGGATGCTGATTGAATTTTTTACATCAGCCAATTGGATACATATCAGCCCCTCGATGGCTCTAATTGCTGATCCAACATGACAGGTGAAGGTCAATAACATTCCTCCATATGTTTCTCGTACTGACTTACCTCATACACAAAACAGATGCAGAATGACACAAATAATAAACAGGAAAAGTCATGTTTGATTGTAAATGCTCTTTTCACAAGTGTTAAAAAAATCAGCTGCAAAAAGTATTTTTACTGTATATATTTTATTTTAAATCTCACATTTTTTATATTAGTAGTTTTATATTAATATATTTATAGTTTTATTTTTAATCCTTTACTAGGGTCGCTGTGGGGTTCCTGATGCCCAACTGGGGGAGAACATCTTTGGGCATACACTCACTCACAGCCATACACACACACTATACAGTACAATTAAGAGCATTCAGTTTACCTGCAATCCATACAGGGAGAACATGGAAACCCCAACCAGATCGGGATTCTAACTGGGAATCCCCAGCACTGAGAGGCAAACATGCTAACCACTAAGCCATAGCGCCACCCCAGTTCTATTTTTAAGTTGTTAATTTGTGCAATATGGTATAGCTGCTAGTTGCCCTAAATTTTTCTTTGGGGTCGAAAAAGTATCTACTCACCAACACCATCCAGCCATCCATAAATCCATCCATCCATCCATAAATCCATCCATTCATCCATCTATCCATCCATTCATCCATCCATCCATCCATCCTTCCTTCCATCCATCCATCCTTCCATCCATCCATAAATCCACCCATATACATCCACATATACATCCATAAATCCATCCATCCATCCATCCATCCATCGAATCTTTAAAAAAGCCAAGCCTAAACAAATAATCATAAATCGAGATAAGTGTACTAACACTGTATATTATATAACATATTAATATATTGCATTTCTGCTAATATGATTGGCAGTTTAGAAGAAAATATCATGGTTTTGGTTAGTTTACAGGTGACCTGAGGTTTCTTTAGTGTTTTTGCAGACAAAAAGCAAACAAAAAAAATATGTTTTTAACAGTGTTTAGCTACTGTACATTTACTATAGCCTTCCCTTATAATTAGTTTTTAAATTCTGGGTTCTTTATTATTTAAGTCAATAAGAACCATTGTTGGTTCTATTGTAATTTATAATAGAGCCCCTTGCACATATAGGGCCCGTTCTTACACCTTACACAGGCATATTGTGATGCTCATTGCTGTCTTTTGAATCACCAACAGTCTGTTTTCCGTCTGCATAGTTTAAACTATATCTCTGCTGATTGTGTGCTGGTCTCGAAATGCGGTGTGTTATTCTGGAATATTGCTATTTTGCTATATTAGCTATATTGCTAATATTGCTAACAAAAAGCACAGGTGCACCACTGACTGATGGCATCTTAGGCAGATGTCAACAGTCAAAAGTTAATTGTTTTAATGAGTCTATAAACCTGTAAAATGATTAAGAAAAGTGTAACGGAAAGAAATGAAGAGGCAGCAATGTTTTCAGAGTTAACAAGTTGCATTGATAATTAAAACAACAACAATTATTAGTGCTGATGTCTGTTTCTGTACAAATTTATTCAAGACTGCAAAGCCATGTACCCTTTAAATCTCACTCCTCAGTCATTTCGATAATCAAAGAACCTGCCAGGTAAAAAAAAAAAAAAAAAGAAACCAAACATTCCGCATGGAACCATTAGAGGTGAGGTTTAAAGTAGAGCCATAAATCAAGCAAGGCATATACAAATGTACTGGAGACACTTGCGTTCTTCGGGGATCTAATGAAATGATTGCACCATTTGCAAGGCAATGAGTTGCACCCGAAAAAATCAAATAAAAATCACAATTTCATCATTCACTACTCACAACACCGACTTGGATGTTCATGTCCCGCAGGCTTTAAACCAAGCGATTGCATATAACTCAGTGTAAACTCTGAGAAAAGGGGACTAAAGTCAAGGCAAATGACATTAGACTGCTGTCAAGTTAAGAAAAACATGCTAGCAGGATTTGTAGAAAGTGACATTGTTTTGTCAGGACTGCTTGATGTTGCTCCAGAATGAGGAGAGACAATAAATGACATCAAGTGTGGTTCCTTGTTTTTCCCCTTCGCTATGATTTAACTAAATATAAAGGGTGTGCTCAAAAATATGCTGTTTGACTTTAAGGTAACCAGAATTAAATAATATCATGATCACTTCTCACTGACCACTTGTTGGCGAGTGGGATATTTTAGGCAGCAAGTGAACATATTCATCATTTGTTTGACCAAATTGGGTCAAATTGTAATAGCTAGATGTCTACGTTGAAGAATTTCAGAAACTACAGCTCCTGTAAGGTGTTTCCCACCAGTGGTGTCAACATGTATAATAGGTGGCCCAAGGAAGGATTAGAGGTAAGTTGGCGACAGGGTCACGGACATCCCAGACTCATTGATGTGCTTAAGGAGCAAAGGCTAGAAAGGTATCATAATATATGGTGCATGGCGGTTTGTTGCATATGGGGCTGTATAGCTGCAGACCAGTCATTGTACCCATGTTGAGCCCCTTTTTCTGCATCAATGGGAATGTGAGCATCAGAAACGGACTACGCAGCACTAATATAAGGCCTGGTTTGATAAATCATTATGAGGATAGCAGCGCATGTACTGTATATGTGCCTCATCTGGGGAACATATACCCTAGTACCATGATGCACTATGGGAATAAGGCAAGTTGGCGAACAAAATGTAATGCATTCTGCAATGTTCTGTTACTTTGGTCTATGTACCACCGACCAAAGTTGTGTCACATACACTATATTGCTGAAAGTATTAGCTAACCTGCCTTGACACACATATAATCTTAAGTGACATCCCATTCTTATCCATAGGGTTCAATATGATGTCAGTCCACCCTTTACGGCTAGAGCATCTTCAACACTTCTGGGAGGCTGTCCACAAGGTTTAGGAGTGTGTTTATGGAAATATTTGACCATTCTTCCAGAAGTGCATTTGTGAGGTCACACATTGATGTTGGACGAGAAGGCCTGGCCCTCAGTCTCCGCTCTAATTCATCCCAAAGATGTTCTGTCGAGTTAAGGTCAGGCCAGTCAAGTTCATCCACACCAGACTCTGTCATCCATGTCTTTATGGCGCACAGTCAATTTAGAAGAGGATTTGGATGGGTGAGCAAATACTTTTGGAAATATAGTGTGTATATATACATACTGTATGTACACACATCATATAATTATATACAGTACATTATATAAAGTTTGTGCATACAGTTGTATATAAATACACAAGTATATAAATACAAAAATATGAATAGTTT
The DNA here is from genome assembly GCA_025769995.1 of Xyliphius kryptos. Classification (NCBI taxonomy): domain Eukaryota; kingdom Metazoa; phylum Chordata; class Actinopteri; order Siluriformes; family Aspredinidae; genus Xyliphius; species Xyliphius kryptos. The sequence continues at coordinate 7,477,428 of JAOUQT010000002.1, read as the reverse complement.
TATATTATTTTACATTCATTTTCTATACCCGCTTAATCCTAGTTTAGGAAGACTAATTTTTATGCATATATATGTATATAGTGTAGAATAACAAATCTGACTTCCTGGTGCATGGCAGGGAGTGTGTGGCTTCTGACTAGCAGGGTTAACTTTAGAACTACCCTGCGGTGTTGCTCTCTCTGCGATAATAGCTACTGGCATAATGAAGAGCAGCCTACTAGCCAACAGGTGGTCCTTTTAAAGAGCCCAGCCACTGCACTTAGACTAGGGGGAAAAAACACACCATGCTAAAATGTGTCAGAATCTAATGTTCTGCAGAATGAAAAAACCTGTTTTTCACCCCTTTGTTCAGCGCTAGAGATTCAGTCTTGTTCCTTATTGTTCCCTACACAAACGAGCAACAGTCTTTTTTGACATGGAGCCATGGCTGAAGAAAGACTGAGGCTGACTAGTCACAGCAGGGCTGGGGGGTTGGGGTGGTTGGACGTGCTTCTTCACTTCTTCTTTCTGAAGGGCTGAACCTATTAAGAGTTTGTGAGTTATGAATGGTTTATGAGTCTCTTCGTGTTCCTCACACAATGTAAGAGGATGGGGGGGGGGGGGAGGTGGTCAGGAAGAAAGATCTGACTCGCTCTTCTTGGAGACTGCCAAAAAGTCTTAATCACATCCACTGGGAACAGAAGAGATATCACAGAGGATAGAAAGAGAATAAAAGTGTGGGACAGTGAGAAACCAGCGAGCAAACTAGAGCGGAAGGACCTATTGCAGCCAGCAGAATAGAGGAGAGTGGAGTGGGTGGGGGTGGAAACCATTAAGAAGTTTTTTGAACATTGTCTCTGCTGCCTTAAACATCAGTAACAGAGCTGTTATTTTAAAACGAACACATTTGGTAACATATTACATTTTTTGCAAGCGCATCATTGTCTTTAGAATTACATATACTTTCATTGGTTTAGTTACGAAAATCTCTCATCACAACTCAACATCTACCTTTCCATTTACTAACCCCGCGTATACAGTACTTCCATGCTCTGTTGCTTCCAAATATTGCAGCCAAATCCTAGACATTTTCATTACAAAAGATAAAACTGACATTCATTGAGTGGTCCTATACCTGACTTTTATGTTGCATTCTCAACTCAATAGCTACGAGTCGAAAGGATCCTAGTCAGGCATATCTACGAACAAAAGCTTTTATTCATGTCCATAATCCATCCGTTATTGTGTGCCCAATTTGTTCTCGTTAAGCCACATAAGGGTCTCAAGACAGAGACAAAAGTCCCATGGTGAACAATAGCCAACTCCCGGTTTGCTTTGTCCATGCCTTCAAGTAGGCACCTCCCATGGTGCATTGCACGCCTTTTTTGGGCTCAGAAAAGCGGAGCAGAGGAAACAGTCCTGGCTGAACACCTGGAATAGACAGCTTTCACTTTTCTTCTCACTGGAAGATGAGATTGCAAGCCCTCACACAGAGAACTATGACAAGCCTTGTGATTTGAGTCCAGACATTTAATAACTTATCAGAGTGGAGAGGATGGAGCTAGAATATAAAGCTTCATTTCCATGAAGTAAATCACCAGCCCTAAGAGTATTCAGACCAGAAGTAAGACGCCTTGTTAAGCACAAGCATTTATACTGGGCTTTAAAAAGAAACACAAAGACACACACACACACACACACAGAGCTTATATAATATAATCAACATACATATTATCTTTGTATGCATCTTTTATCTAGAGCATATAGTGCATCTTTAATGCATTACTCTAGGGGGACATTAAGGTCGAATAATGGCCTGTACACATTTAAGTATAATCCACATTTCCAAGATAAAGATATTTTATATTTCCAGAGGACATATTCCAAGATATCAGGTCTGGATTTTATTATAGTTCAGACTTGTTTCGATCACCATGTGGGCATGCTCTCCCAGTGTCTACATGGGTTTAAAGCCACCATCCAAAAACTTAGGTGTATTCTGTGTTAATAGGAGATAATTAGGTAATCGCTAAGAAAAAAATTATAATACAACATCCCAAGAAAAGAAGAACTAACAACAATCCCTCCTAACACAATCTACAAAAAACGTACAGTTACTTAGCCCTGCATACAAAATTGACTACAAACACCACACACCTGCCACTGTTTTCGCTTCAGTATACATGTTTTATATCCATCATTATTAAAAATGACACCAGCAAATTTACACCTGTACACTACTGTATGTGTCAGCCGTAAGTCTGCCATTGATTAATCATTGATGTGCTAATCTTACCATGCCAGTCATTTAAATTCTAATGTCCTCCACCACAAAAGAATCGTCTCGTTAGTCATGAATTTCACACACAGCAGACAGTGCTCAGTATATAAAGCAATGAATGCACAGAGGCTCAAATCACTGTAATCATCGGTGCCTAGATAGGGCAAAATGTGACTGGAGCCACTGGGTGAACTGCTGCACATGTGGCTTCACACAGGCTCTTGGTCAGAATAAAGGGGGCAATCTTTGTAGACTAATTGTCTGTTCATAGCACGGGGAATCCGTAATCAGGTCATTTGTTGCAATCGCAGGCTGCAGCGGTGAGCAGAAATGCACAACCACACTCTAATCGCATGCTGCCTGCTACCCCTCAATCATACTGATCTCTGTCTTGCACACACACGCAGTCCTGATGGTCACCCTACTATATTTTTTATATCATTTATCTTTGATAACTAGCAAATCATTCTTTTAGAGTTTTTAGATAAGTGTTTGTTCTTTACTAGTCATACTAAACCATACTATACATTCAGTTCCTCTGTACTGTACATCTTATGTCCAACCCTTTTCTATATGGGTTTCTCCCATTTCCTCTCATCTCCAAAAGACAAGCTAGTAGGGTAGATTGGCTATTCTAATTCATCAATAGTGTGTGCATCATTCTGAGAGACAAAATGGTGTCTCACTCTGGTGTTTCCCAATGATGAGATACAGATCCATGAAAAAAAAACTTGATTAATAAAATAAATAAATAAATAAATATAGACCAATTAGAATTTCAAAAAAAGTTCAATTACAAACTGAAACCTGTTTGTTTATTCGCAAACTTGATTTCAGAGATTTAAATAAAGACACACTTAACCCAGTTGGGAAAGATTTACCACCGAGTTACACCAGCGGTCCTGACATCTTCTGTTGCATGACTAAATTTCATCGTCATTTGTGAGAGCAGGCTGGATAATCAATCCAGTCAATGCAAGAGCAGGACTACATATAGATTACATGTAGAAAAATCCCACAAATGAATAAATAAACTATAGAATATAAAAATAATAATGCAGTGAGTGATCAATGTACAAAGAAATATAACACTAAAACAAACTTCATGCTCACAACCGTTCCTTGCAAGAGAAAAAATAAACAGTTTTGGCAAACCATAAGTACTAGTACAGCACCATTGCACCTAAACTATGCTCTCCCGTTTATATCGAGACAGAACCCACTATATGACTATTACGTACAATGTAGTACACTTGCACCACTTACAGAATGAGATCTGTTTTTTTAGTGCATTTCAGTTCATTCAGATTGTTTGTGTTTTATATTTATATATTTTAATGCATTTTTTAAAAGTATCTCAAAGAGATATTAGAGATCAATAGAGAAAGGCTAATAGTGACAAATCTACCACAGTTCTGACAAATATCAGCCTAAGACACTAGAAAATGTGAATATGTTGCACAGTTGTGTTCAAAGTAATAGCATCATAACATCACTAATGCATTAAATTACTGATTTTGCCAGAAAAGATAATACATTTATTTATTATAAGTCATCCTCAGCACTGGTGCACCAACATGGACACTCGTATACAAGTCACATATACACAGTCACATAAATGTACGCAAGTTAACAACAATTTAGCATTTCCAATGTACCTAGTGTGCTTGTCTTTAGACTGTGGGAGGAAACTGGAGTAAACCCACACGAACACTGGGAAAACAGGCAAACTGCACACAGAAATTTCTAGGTCGCCCCATCCAGGGATCAAACCCGGGTCCTCTTGCTGAGAGGCCACAGCAATATTCACTGCACCACTCTGAAAAGATAATACATCATGGAAAGTAATTCCTAAATAGTTGCAGCCATGTAATGGACAAACAACAGAACCAAAGGTCATGACATACACACTGCTAATTGAGTGTAATCAACTCATTTAATAAATGAAGCCTGTTCATATTAATAACAGTGGAGTTTAAACAAGTTTATGGTCCTTAGTTAAAGAAGACGGGCAGCAAATGTTGTACCTGCTGGTTTTAGCCCTTGCTCAGAGAGTAAAACGGGTTGTTCCAGACATTGTAACAAAGTATAAAAAACTTGGATCAAGAGATTGATTGGAGAGGGTAAAACAACGCAGTTCAGAAAATTATTGGCTCCTCAGCTCCTCCCCATGGTTTGGGGATGATTCTCATACTATCATGTACGAAGGACCATGTACCAAACTACTGATAGAGGTCATGTTTCCTTTGTTTGCTGAAGACAAAATGCCTTTGAAATGGGTGTTTCAGCAAAACAATGACCCTAAACACACAAGTGGGCCCAATCCCCAGATCCAAATCTGACTGAGAATTTGTGGAGTGACATTGCTGGTAAATGGCATTGCTGTTATTTTGAATACAAGTGTATATATGTGTATGAAAAATACAGAAAATTATAATTTTGCAGACAAACACAATATTTACAAAAGATTACAGCATGTACAAGTTCTCAAAAGCCACAAATTACACAAAAGAAGTGAAAACAGTTCGTTTTAAATCATGATATATACTGTACAAAAACAATTAATTATTCACTGTGGATTTTAACTGTTTAGCAAAAGTGTGTTTGTCAGAATGGAAACTCCCTCACATCTCTGGACTGGAACTCGCTTGCTCTCTTCAGTAAAGCAGTTCGAACTGCACTGATCTTCCCATCCAACTCAGACAGACTGTAGCTCTGCAGAAACAAGACAGCTTGTAAGTCTGTACGAACAGCCAGGTGACCCATTGTAATGCCTGATAAATATTATATTAATCTACCTGAGAAACTGAGATATTTGGACGTTTGTGAGAATAACCCTGAAAGGAGAAATGACAGATAAAATCATTAACAAAAACAAAGCCTAAAAATGATTTTAGATGGCGTGTTCAAAGTCATTAGTTACCGTACGATTGTTACTTGTCGAACTTGTTACACCTCCATTGCTACACATATGCAACTTTTGTGTTGTTACTGAGTAAATGCATTGATACTTCACAATGTTATATTCACACACCAGGTTGAAGTCATGTTACCTATATCAGAGAAAATTTGCCTAGCGTTCTAGTACTGAGGGTGGAATCTAGTTCACTCCATGCAAACACAAGCAGCAAACTTCACATAGAAATAACCCATGCCACCTAGAAATCTAATTCTAATTCAGTTTTACCTTCTGCACTACTGTGCTGCCCTCCTAATTTTAACAAGGCACGGGGAAACATGGAACAGATACAGTGCATCACAAAATTGAGTACACCCCCTCACATTTCTACAGATATTTAAGTATATCTTTTCATGGGATTACACTGACAAAATGTCACTATGAAACAATAGAAAGTAATCTGTGTGCAGCTTATATAAAATTGTATTAATTTATTATTCACTCAAAATAAATCAATATACAGCCATTAATGTCTAAACCATCAGCAACAAAGGTGAGTACACTCCTTAGTGAAAGTTCCTGAAGTGTCAATATTTTGTGTGGCCACCATTATTTTCCAAAACTCATTTGCAATAACTCTCCTAAGCATGGAGTTTATCCAAGCTTCGCAGGTTGCCACTGGAATGCTTTTTCCACTTCTCCATGACGACATCACAGAGTTAGTGGATATCTGAGACTTTGCGCTCCTCCACCTTCCGCCTGAGGAT
>JAOUQT010000002.1:7447889-7459371 GCA_025769995.1 Xyliphius kryptos | reverse complement strand
AGATAGGGATTCGAACCGGGAACCCCCAGCGCTGAGAGGCGATCGTGCTACCCACTACGCCACCGTGCGGCCCAGTGTATATAACATCTATCTTTATTTAATTTTATTATTTTGAATTTATATGTAGGCAAAAAAAAAACTCAGGATCATGATCAGTTAAATAGACAATGGCTGTAAGATGGTGCTTGTAGGGAATAAGTTTACATTGACCTTTTAGAACTAAAATATTGACAAGCTTTTTGTCATAGGAAAAAATGTAAGCATTTTTGAATAAATAATATATTGATAATAATAATAATGACAATATCAATGATAATAATAATAATAATAAAAAATAAAGGAATTGAGATAATATTATTGAAATGCCACCTAATTCATCTCTTGCAGGGTTAAGTACTTGCAGATTTTAAGCATTGCTAAGTTTTTATCCTCCTTGTCTCATACCTCCCCCCTGCTCTCCCTCTTGGGTGACTGCACCTGTCACCTGGGGGACCCTGCCAGCACTCAGGATCAATTTACATAACCTCATTTAGCAGTTCATAAATCAGAGCCATTAAGAGCTGCTAACAGGAACCAAGGGTTCTAATTTAACATGCCTTTCACGGTGGGAAAATTGGGCAGCTCAGGCCTACAAATAAAGACGCAGGTCTTGGCTTTGATTGTTGATTGTGATGGTAAATGTACAGATGATTAGAGCAGATTTTCCTCTTTATTGATTTCCTGCCAAAACACAGCATGCAATGGTCGGGAAGCCATCAGGGCTTGGCTTATTCGTAGCAGTATGTTTATAAAGTGAAAAATATTTGCTCATTTCTTTGTTTAAAGGTTTGAAATATATTTTAAATATACTGAGTTGGGATTAATGAGCAAATAATGAGAATTAAAGAATCGGGTTACCTTTATTCGCCTTTTGTCGGATCTCATCATCAACAATTTTTTTTTAAAGTATAGCTGATATTTAATAGTGTAATAATTCAATTGCCAATGCAAAGATCTTTCTACATACTGTTATATTTTCAATATGTGCTAAATATATATTTTTCAGTCTAGGAAATAATAATAATAATTAATTATAATAATTAATGCTGTTGTTTAATTTTATTATGCAAGTACTTAACTTGTAAACTTGTAAAATAGCAAATGTTCCAAAATAATAATAATTAATCAAATTCTTGGTCAGGGTAATCATGCCTCACCAGTTTGTGACAAACTTTACGAAAGGATGGTCATAAACTTAAAAATAGCATTGAATAAAAACAAGTTTGTCCCTTTACCAGCTTCAGTATTATTGTGAAAATATTAACAGGAACCATAGAAATTACAGTCTGTTTAAGGCACGGCTGGAGACCACTTTTCAATGTGTGTGACCTTTACACCCTCAGATTGCATTGCATGAGATACCACAGATTTTTTTGGTTGTGGTAAATTTAGCCACATGAAATCACAATTTGGGGAAACTGTTGTCAATTTCCAGTCTTACAAGTGAGGATTAAAGTAGTTTTTTCTCTCTCTTCACCTCAGTTTAATATACATCTATTTTATAAACCACAAAAATACTATTATTATAATGATTATTCTTTTAAAAAAGAACTAATTAATTGCAAATAAAAACATGTCAATATTAGATTTACTATTCAATCAAAACTGAAATGGAGAAATTCCTCTACATTGTCTTCTTGTACACAAAAAAATATATAGGCCTATAAAAAGAGTGCTTTATTTAAATTTTTTTTAAAGTTTGTGTTAAAGACTCCCTATTCATCTTTCGATTTGCATTTTGCTTAAATTGTTACTCTTTTATTGGGTCTCCAGGTTTAGAAGCAATAAATATTTAAAATATATTAATTTACATACATTTTTAATGACCAGTGAGTTATTGTTAGGACGTTTAAAGGTTCATATTCTGGTTTTTGCCCTTTTTTAGTCAATGGCAAATTACTTTAATGAAGAAAACATTGCCGTGATTGGTAAATGGAGGTGAAACGAAATTAGGTTACTTCGCGTTAACAACGTTTTGGGAAACCCTTACCACATCAGACTGGCTATGCATAAAAAAGTTGACTGGCCGTTACGATGCTGAATCCCAAACTTTAGTATGCAGCTTATAAACACATTATTATTGTACATTGTTTAAAATATAAGGTCTTAAAAATTAAAGCTAAATATTCCTATAACCTAGACAAAAGTTAAACATTATTTGATATATGCTTATAGATTACGAGTCGAGTGCAAACAGACCAGGATGTAAACGTTAACACAGAAACAAATGACCGTTGAAAGTGGAATATTAAATTCCTTCTAATGCGCTTGTAATTCCGTGGAACAGCCTGCCATCTCAAAGCAAACCCCCTTGTGAACGGACTCGAATATAGGTTTCTTGCGCCCTCTTGCATTGTCCAGGCGCTCTATTGATCGACTTCAGTGTATCACACCGCATGTGTTTGCTTTCATTAACAGATAACTGGTTCCTGATGACTGCCATCGCCGACCTTAATTTGCCCTAATGTGTTCTTTGTTCTGGTGTCATGGCGGAGGGCAGCCCCATTAATAAGTAGCCTATATGTTTGTGTTGTGTTTTGCTGATCGGCGATGTAGTGTTTTAGATTGATGCGGCTCTAAAATTGATAATAAATAGACCGCTAACGACTGTTTTATTTATAGGAATACATATCACAAAAATAGGTTTATCTGTAGGTCTATCAAAGCAACCGACTTTTAGAACTGTAAAAAAAAAATGCAGCGTGGATTATCGAAGTTATGTTTTAATCAGATTTAGGTTTCGTTTTAAAATATTAAATTCCAAACTTTGTTTTTAGAATTATTTAAACTGAGATTATAAGATGGAAGTCTATTAGTCAGTTAAAAAAAAGATTTGATTTGCAGTCAGCCCTGAATACGCCGGAAACTGTAGCACCAATCAGGGGGACTCTAATGATGAACCCGAGCCCTGATTTCCTGAGATGTGAATGGAGCGTGGAAATGACAAATGATACGCCATGCTTGCGATTTGCCTGTGTAGCACAATGGTCACACAACGACAAGCCTCCGTGCCTCACGGAGGGAATTGCATGTTAGCTAATTGTTAATTTGGGCGATTTGGCGCTGGCTAATTATGGCGGCACCGCCAAGCCATTTGCATGATGGACCTGCCACCTGCCTCGACGCGCCACAGCCCGCTGCTCGGGCAAACTATATAATTACTAAACAGCAGAGGGGCAATTTTGACTGCCGATTCTTTTGTGACGGATGAATTCTTCCTAATGACATATTTTATTAGAGGGCAAATAGCATACCTCCTCTTGGTTCTGCAGAAAAAGACATAATCTCAACAGGTCTTAATTTTAATCTAAGCACACATGAGTTTGCAACCGTCTCTGTTAGACAACAGCTAATGTGGCATGTTTATGAAGCTTTTTTATATATTTTAAAATGTAAACTTTTTAAACTACTCTACTTGCACATTTATATTTACAATAATCGTTCTTTGAAGATCAGAGGCAAACTACTTTACTGACGTCTTAATTTATTTTGGAGAGGGTTAAGCATTAAGATTCTTACAGGGCCTAATATTTCGAGGTGGACAGTGTTTGTGTTTATAAATACACATAAGCATTTATCTCAATTCTAAGCACAGCTGTGTTTTTATAATCTTCATAGAATCCTTTCCATGTGTATCAGGAATCCCTAGTTGCCTCGTAATGCAATTAACTCTTTACATCACATGGGACCCTAAAAAATAATGAATTTATTGTACACAGCACCTTAACAATGCCTTCGTTTCTTTTTTACAGTGCATACTTGTTTCAGCACCGCAAACCAAAAGGTCTAGTACCCATCCAAGTCAAAAAAAAATGGGTGTAATGATTCCATTTGGCCTATAGAGGCATGCTACTTTCGGATGGTTTTAAAGACACTAATTGATTCACGCCTGTGAAGTAAGTAGATAGGGAAAAGTTTCATTTACTTACGTCATATTATAATAGGTAAAAAATAACTGAGATTGTCGTTACTTTTTGAATGTACTACAATTATTTATTTACAAAAATCGTTCAATATTTACAGCAAATTCTATGGGCTCAAATGTTGTGCTTGACTGTACCAATATTTGAACCAATATTTATGTCAAAATATATTGTCACGCCTTATATTTGCTTTATAATCAAACAGACTACGTCTATTCAAATGGTCAGTTTATAACTTAAAATTAAGGTTGTGTTGCCTGATTAAAATGCCACAATTAAAAAAGAACTAAAACTACTAAAACATCAGAAATTTAATATGTATTCAACTAAAATTTAACTGTAGATCAGTCTATTTTGTTGTCTTAATCTGGGTTGGACGAGCTGGGATTATTTAAAAAAATACTTTACATAGAATGTAAAAGTTATAAAAATGTGTACATTAAGATGTAAAAAAATGTTTTATTCAAAGAATAGTAACATTTTTATTTAGAATGGACTAGATCAAAACAAATGGTTTTAAGCAGTGGTTGATTAAATGTGTGTTATATAAAACTAAGATTAACTAAATTAAGTATAGGAAACAATTAACAATATGGGGTACAATGAATAAAAAATAGAGTGAAAGTCATCAAATCAAATATTGCAAGTAATATTTACAAAGTAACAAAAAATAATAATAAACAGAAGAAGTCTGGTAGCGTTTGCTAAAGAATCTGGAAGAAGTTTGGTAAAGTTCTTTAAAATTGGTACCGGTACAAAAAAGTAGAGGGTCTAGCACAGGTTGAATTGTTTGCAGCAATTGGGACATTGTGTGATCTATTCGATCCAATTCAGCTAATTCAAACTATTGAATTTTATTTATTTACCTAAAAAAGTCTTTATTGTCAAATGTGAGGTTTATCATAGAAATTTTAATTTTGGTTCATACAGTTGGTTTCCATCAAGCAAGTAATGCTTCAAGAAAGATAACTTGAACCTGTCATTCGGAGTTACATTGGTATGTTTTATCCCATGTGAAGTTTTTTTAAGATATACTCATCTAAATATTTGTAAACAGCATTATTAAATCTTTTCAGAATCATATAGCCTACACATTTGTTTTTTCTAATCGTACAGCATCTTAACATTGCGTTAGAAGTACGGGCATTAACCTCGTAAACTGGAACTTCTGAATTAGGTTCGACATTGGGTTTAACACAATTTCATGTTAATTTTTTTACACGGATTTTTGTAAAATGTGTATGTTTTTGTGTGTCTGTATTGGGTTTGTGTTGGGTTAAACCAATAATAACAGAAAAAAAATACAAAACGCCGGTTTTCCCCTTCATTTGTTCAAACAAATTCCAAAAAGTTGGCATCTTAAGTTTCCGGGTTTATAAAATAGAATATTAGAGGCATTTGTAGCATAATGTTATTTTTTAATGTTTCATTGTTAATTAACAACACGACATACTTATGTTGCTTTTAAAATATTTATCAGGTGCGTTTCATTTATTTAAATTGTAGGCGCTAGTTCAGCACCATGGACAGCGCAATAAATCCAGTCGCTCGTTAGGGTTTTAGTATTTACAACTTACATTTTGTCATTTTTTTTTCATTTTTTAAAAGAAACCGTAGAAAAAGGTTACTCACATAAACCTTATTATGCTACAGTTAAAAAAGCAGAAAGTGGAATCCGAATAAAAATAGCATTCTTAAATAAGACAACCACAAATTATGTACTGAGAATATGAACCCACACAAAGTAAACCATATGCTAATTCAGTGTTTTGCCTTTTAAACTCAAAACGTGTGTATTTTTTAAAATAAAATCGAATCCACACTCATTGTAACGTCTAAAATAGAATTATTAGACATACACTTATCGAACAATGACAGCTCTGAACATTACTGGGCTAATTTGTTGAAATCACTGTTCTCAGATTAATAATTAAACTTTTCAAAATCTATAATTTATAGGTTTGACTTTTTTTTCTAAGATTTTGATGGATTTTGGGTCTCTGTGTCTTTTCTATTGCGAATTAAAATTTGATTGTCAAGTAGGTGGTCTAATTAGTTCTTGATCAGAAAACATTAGGCAAACAAAATGATGGAGAAGAGTGTAAAGGTTCTTTTTCTACTAAGAGGTATTGTGCCATTCTGGCTAAGAGTAAGCCGAGGAGTAAACCCAAGCACTCCCTAAATCGCATATGATTTCACTGAGATTATGGTCTTAATTGAAGGCAGTAACCAAGACTTTTACTTATAAAGCTGTGAAGACTATCCGTAGTTGTTAAACGTGTGTGCTGAAAGACAGCGATGAGTGCACACACGTTTCCAACAAGTAATTTTCAACAGCGACAAGCTTCACACAAAGACCACACACCGAGCTTCAGACATGTAAATGTAATCTGCAGTCTTTCACAGTACACAGTACAAAAAGACTCTAACAGAACTTAATAGGAACGCCATGAAGACCATGAGTAATGGTTACGGTTGCTCAAAGTTGCCAATGTTGAAACGAATGTTTGATACTATTTGGTTCTCCACCGCATTAACTACCAGTACTTCAACGACTGTTTTACTATTTAATTACACAGTTATTTTTATTTTGTGAAGCTTAAAAGATTAAAAAATGAACATTTTTTATTATTTCAGATTTATAATTAAGGTGCTTTTGATGGCAAGAAATCACCAAAGCTCGGACTTTTAAAACTAATCTTGGTTGGGGGGGGGGGGGTAATTGCATGTAACCAGGATATGATGGGAATAAATTTAAAGAGGACACTTAGTACTTAGTAAAAACAGAACACATGTAAAATAACTTCAAAAATTAAATACTGGAACAACTTACAAATTACGTTGTAATTCTAACATGTTAATCGCGAAGTGATAATTGGTATAACCAGTGCTATAATTTATAATGAGTTGTGCACCACAAAACTGTGGTTATATATCTGGGCATAAGTCACAAAATGTATATATAAGTTTTTTTTAGATGAATAACGCATAAATGTAAGTACCACTCTTTCGAATTACCTGCGCTGTTTTTATTAAGACGCTGCTTGACCTAATATTGTATAATAAAGCGTACACTGTCTAAGGTACACATAATTATTCCATACAAATGCTTGGATTTATTCTTTTCATCTGACCAAAATAAACTGTAAACTGTTTTAAGGGATGCTAGAACAAAATGAGAAAAACACTGCAATCATACCCAGTCCGGCCATACACCATCGAATAGATGGTGCATATGTGTAAACGAGGTGATTATTTTACGATTTAGCCTCAAACTTAATAAACTCAAATAATACACACGAATATAAACGTAATGCACGACAAATTATATTGGGCATTATTACAATTATTTTTCTTTTTGTAAACACGGCAACTGTTTTTGTTTTCCTAAAGTGGTTAGGAAAGCGTAACATTTGAAAATGTCCTTGTGTGAATGCATTTTCTTTACTATTTTATTAACGCCTACACGCACTCTCCTCTCCCCTGTTTGTCAACTTTATCAACACGTGGAACATTTACTTTTACTCACTCCACACATTTGTCGTATGGACAGAGGTTGTTCTGATAGGTCTGTCGATTGTCTCGCACCCTTCTTTGGTAAAACTATGGCGTGTTTGACGAGGGATTTGAAAGATATGCTTGTTTTCTTGAGAATTTGTTTGATGTGCGTTGCCTTAAAGGAGCGCACACCTAACCTTTACTGACTCACAGATCCCACAAAGACTTGACGTCTAAAGAATAGGAACTAAAATACGCCGACAAAGGCAAGAATTTCTGTTTACATTGCGAAAGTTAAACAATAATGTACAGATGCCAAATATTAAAAAAATAGCCATCCCATATTTCTTGCAGTGTATTGTTTTAATTCCTTTTTTTAAAAGACTGTGGTTAGTTATCATTTGCGGGGCATGAGCAAGTCGATTCAGGTTATATTCGATCTGTTTAAATTAAGCGTACAAGTTTTTAATTTGTCGGTCTCTTTCTACTTTTCATCTAAAAGAAGAAAGTGTAAGCGAAACACACAGAAAGCATCATAAAAATTCTCCTTGATAAACAAGTTATTCTTATCACATGAAACCGAATGAATTTTTATATCTTAAAACGAACTCAAATATTTTAGACCAACATATTTTAAACATTGTGGTTAATTTGATGAAAACAAATCGACGTCTCACCTTGCTATTTACAGCATTGATACGTACAAACAAGTTTAATAAAGGCATGTCTATTTTACCATAATTTATTATTATGATTGTATGACTGGGTTTAAGTCAAATATCTATAAGTTACAATGAAATAAAATGTACAAATACCAGTGAAACTTAAAAAACATTTAACCCTTAATATTCATAAAAATTTGTACAATATACATATCGCTAAAAACTATGTATTAAATGGTTTACAGAAAGCTACTGCTTAAATTGCGATCTATTACAATCGTGAAGGTAGCAGTCAAACTGGGCGGTGTCTTAAAAAACGAGTCTTTTATTTATCCCGTCGGCGTGATGATCTTATATTGTCTCCACTTAAAAGCTATATAAATAATTCCATCTTCTTTGCCGTCTTTGGACAAACATTCCCAATAATACATGATTGTAAAACTATTTCTTTCACTTTGCAGTGATTGCAGTGATCAACGTTTCCACCTGCTGTTTTTTATTTTATTTCAAGGTTTAGGGGCAAAACTGAACAGCCGAGTGGTTCAGAATGATCACATAATACGTCTTATCATTGCAGACTTTCTCGGCAGATTTCGGGATAGGATGGCCTGCGGTGTTTGTCCGTCTTTGGCCTTAAGGTCTAGACGGTCGTCACCATGTTCTGCCGTAGAGAAGAGCTGAACAGGGTAAGGTCGTTCCGTAGTCGGTGCCAGTGGAGTTCAGGTGTGATAGACCCGAAACCTGAGTCTGGAGAGAAGAGGGACTCCCACCATGTTGACACAAGTCTGGGGACTGACCCGCGCTGCCTACCTGTTGACTGGGATGCTGACCCATTGCACCGTTGCTAGCCATGAGCATGACGTTAGAGCCCTGGTGGTGATGGCTCTGCGTTGCGCTTGTGGGGGTATGGCTGCCACCCTGGCACGGTTTTCCGTCCTTTACCAAAACGGGTACCGCAACCCGTCGTGGAGACTGTTGCTGCTGTTGACACGAACCGTTTTCTTGCTGCATTTGCTGCTGGGACACTTTATCTTTGGCCTGTCTTTTCATTTTGTAGCGGTGATTCTGAAACCAGATTTTAACTTGTGTTGGCGTTAAGTGAATCATACTGGCAAGGTGCTCCCTTTCTGGCGCCGAGAGGTATTTCTGCTGCTTAAAACGGCGCTCCAACTCATACACCTGCGCTTGGGAAAAGAGTACGCGCCTTTTTCTTCTCGGTGCACTGCTCAGGGAACCCATTCCTTTACCCACATCCGCCAAGGAACCAAGGCTGCTCATATTCATACACGAAGAGGAGCCCATGAAGCGAGAAACTACAAGAAAAGAGCGGCCATTATAACTTAACTGTAATATTACCACAAATAGCTCCTCATCAGATAATAAAATTATTACTATTGTATTACTGTTGTTATCAATAATCATAATAGTAATATCAATAACAAATATACTTATAAATCGTATTTGTAAGTAGCATGACATTACCCTTTCACAGGAATTAACAGTTACAATATTTCATTATACAATAATAGTCAAACATTGCATTTAAATGCTTGGCCTGGCAGTTTTTATAATAACAAATTTCTTGTCCCAATGTATTAAGTTTCATTAGGGCCTTAAATTTGTTTACAGATCATGTTAATTTTACCTACCTCTTAAATATAACTGGGTTGAAGATATATTTCCTTTGCTTAGACGATTATCTAATAATCTAGGTTATATTATCTAGATAATATTATAAGTCGTTTGGTAGATTAAAGTACGCCAGTTATTTTGAAATCGACATCAGCTAATCTAATACCTACAGCGTGTTAAACCTCAACGCACATACTGCAAATTTACGTGTACATTTTTAGTTTTAAGTCTTTAAATGTCTACTTACTTGTGGAAAACCGTGGATCAGGGTTTGCTCCGTACCAACCAGTGCCAGTCGTGCTACCCCTCATACCGTCCTGATAACTCGGTAGTTCGCTCATGTTGCCAAGGTTGCCGTTACAATAGCCCCCCATTGCCGCGTGGGACAGCTGTGGTACACCAGTGGCTGTCATGTGGTAACCAGCGGGCACTGCAGCTCCGTTATGGCCCATGTGGTGCTGCTGCATTGCCGACTGTGTAACCTGTGGTTGTCGGTAGGAGGCTAGTGGAGTCCCCAGACTGTTCCCATCCATACTTACTTTTTTGTAGCTTTCCTCAAGAGGACTTAAAATATCGGACACTGAAAAAGGAGTCGTATGCTTAGGGCTCATCGACATTTTTCTGTGTTGAAGAAATCAGAAGGCAAGCAACCTGTCCTACTTCGTCCTCTTCTTTCGTTTTAGCCAGTTCCTTGAGTCCTGTTGCTTTGGCGTCGGCGCACAGAAATAGACACGTAAGAAGGCGACTGAAGTCCGCCTTAATTGGCTGGAGTGGGAGCTTGAGACTGACTTTCGTTTGTTTTAGCTTGGTGCCAGGTTTAAGACTAACGTCAGAGGCGGGGCATCAGCAGCTTGGGCAACAATACAAAGCATCGCTATCAGTTGTGCACCAGTGCACAATTTCTCTTAACGTGGACACCCACGCATACTGTCCCTATCTATGAAGACTCACGTACGCATCCGTTGTAAATATTTTTAATGCGAACGCAGAATAAAATATTTATATTGGCCACGTGAAACACAGGGGCAATGAGATGCGTGCAACTGGAAAGGATGCCTATAAGAGAAGTTTAATGGGAGCGAGTACGAGGACTTGAATCGTCGAGAACCACTCAGTCTATAAAAAAGCTCAAGTTGAACTCCTGACTTGAATAGCCACAAGAGGTTTCTGGTGATTGCAGGCGTGTTTACATTATGTCCCATCTCACTTAGACTTGAAAAAGTGCCCTTGCAACGAGGAAGGACCACAGAGCGATAAATAAATAAATACATATGTGCGGGTTAAGAGGCTGTGTGAATGATTAACTTCTTTTTTGTTTGACATCATTGGACACGAGAAGAGTGCCATTTAAATTCTCATTCCCTTGGCGCAGCCGAAGCCACCGAGCTGTTCTTGGTTGAGGGGTGGGGGTGAAGGAGAGACTCTCAGGTAAAGCTAACAGCGCTCAAGTAGACGAAAAACCCGTCCGTCCGAATCAGGTAAACTAAAGGATGAGTCAGCTGCATATTATCAGCTGTTTACCATGACAAAATGCATAACGTGGATCAGTTATCTCAACGGATTTTAAGATACAGATTTTGAACAGATTATATGAATGTTTATGATATAATGATTGTGATAATCAAATATATGTATTATCATTTAACTGGTATCGACGCTGACATCTACTATTAATAATAAAAATTCAGATGATATTATGGTTGTTATTGTAATTTATTCGTGTATATA
>JAOUQT010000002.1:7432424-7446702 GCA_025769995.1 Xyliphius kryptos | reverse complement strand
TCAATTGAGAAAATATTTGGCATGAAATTTCAAAATATCTCACTTTCAACATTTGATGTGTTGTCTATGTTCTATTGGAAATACAATGTCAGTTTTTAAATTATTGCTTTCTATTTTAATTACAGTTTGTATTTTGTCCCAACTGAAATCTGGTTTGTATATATAGACACCTTCATACTGAAATCAACCAGACTATGAAGGAACACATGAGGAATCATGTGGTAAACCTAAAGTGTTAAACAAAACAAAATTTGTTTAATATTTGAGATTCTTCAAATTTAGCAGCTGTGCACACCCTTGGCATTCTCCCAATCAGATTCATGAAGTAGTTACCTGGAATAGTTTTCAGTTAACAGTTGCACCTTGTCAAGAGATAATTCTTTGAATGTCCTTCCCCTTTAATGTGTTTGAGACCATCAGTTTTTTGTGAAAAGATATAGTTAGAATACACATATTTGAGTAGTGTTCTAATCAATATTATGGCAAGAACTGCTCAAGTAAGTAAAGAAAAATGTTAGTCCATTATTACTTTAAGAAATAAAAGTCAGTCAATCCGAAAGATTTGAAGAATTTTGAAAGTATCCTCAAGAAGCCACTTATAATGAATAACAAGAGGAGGAGAATGGATTGGGAAAAGAACACAAGAAATAGACTTCAGAACCAGTTCTTTAGTTTGATGAGTCCAAATTTTAGATTTATATTTTCAAACGCCATTTTGTGGAGAAAAGGTCTCGTCTTTGGTCTGTGTGCTTGAAACCCATCAGCGTGAATGTCAAGCCTCTGCCACAGAATATGTCTAGGACACGCAGGAACTCACTATCACCTGAGACTGCTATCACTTGAGCAATCTGCTCTTCTTTGAACGTATTTAAGAATCAGTCTGTTTAGAGTTCCCTGCGGGACAACACATTGTTATACCCTCACAATTTATTATGTGACTTATTAATTGTTTTTGCCATGGATTTTGTGATTTTGATCAGTATTCTAGTGCGGAGACCTTTTCTCAGTCTAGTGTTTAGTTTAGTCACTGTGTATATTTCATGATGTTTAGTTTGTTGCGTTTTGGTCTCTGACTCATTTCTCGTGTTCTCTGTGTGTTTTACAGAATTGGAAGAGCCAGAGTGTTGCAAATAGCAAGTAGAGTTAAATTTGTAAATCTACTGAGTGTTGCTGTTGGCTAATTTCAGCTTAGTTTTCTTTTCTCTTTTTATTTAATCCCAACACTGTGTGCCGTTTTACTTTTTTTTTTAGTGTGCAATAAAATAAATCTGCATTTGACTCCATATCTGTGGTTTCGGGAATTCTTGGTCTGTCTGCCTTGACTATATTTTTCACAGTGCAGAATCTCTTGCATTTTTGAATAATAATATTCACTGTAGCCAGTGGAACTTGAGAACATTTAGACATTTTAAGCCTTTCCTAACGTATATATTGTAACCATTTTAGGTTTTCAACATAAATGTATGTAAGTAAAAAAAACACAACATATATAATAATACTTTGTACCATTTAATTCCTGTACATTACTATGAAAATTATAAAGATAAGAAAACGACATGCTGTAATGAAAGACTGCTTTAAAAATAATAATTCAAATATTCAAAATAATAAATATATTTCTACAGAAAACATTATAAAGTGCAGTAAACAGTATTTCTGTTCAAAAGTACAGTTTGTGAAGTTTTATAAGGAACCTCTTTGGTAGTTTTTACAGATTGTATTAGACAATTTGTGAAAATTTTTTCTAGAAAATCCAAAGAACTTTATTACATTTTGTGGGGAAAAAAAACTTATGTTTTATTAGCCTTTTAATTTTAACAGAGAGATGTATATAAAGATATCAGTCAGTGTTTAGCCAATATTGTTTTGTTAGTAAATAGGCTTCTTCCTTCCAGTTTTAAATAACATGTTAGAAATTAAAAAAAGCTTGCTATTGTCCTTGTTAAAGCTTAAATCACTATTGTGTTGTTAAAGCCCATAAATTTGTCACTAGGGACTGATTAAACATCACGAGAATTAAGGCTCTGGGGATTTTGTCTAGGTCTCTTTGGATGGCACACAATGGTCTATTCAGACTCAGACATGCAAAGTGTTGGAGGAGAGATGTAGACAGAGACAGCCTCAGTCTCTGTCCTCCATATGGACCTAAGAGAGGGACAAAGGGCCAGGTGACACCAGAGATGTGCCCTGGGAATATGGATGAGCTTGGGTCATGCATGCAAAAATAGCAGCTTGTCCATGGCAGCAGAGTATATAGCTTCATATATTTTCACTTCCAATCAATTTACGTTCGATACTATAGCATCATGCAAACATTCGCCTGCACTGCTAATGTAATAAACAGACATGCAAACTTACTAAGAATTCAGGACAATGTCCTGAATATAATTTCTTAAAGCTGCAAATTTCTTTGCAGTAATAGCTATATAAATATAAATGCACTGAATTAAACCGTATTGTCATAGTAGCTGTATCTCATATCAGTCACAGTGGATACACATCTAATGTACAGAATTGCAACTTTGCACATACTGTACACACAAAAATAATTTTTATTACATGTTGTAAACATTGTCAATCATAATGAATGCTGTTTTTGCACCTAGGAAACACTACACTGATATGGAATATGCCCCACGCTGTCTCTTGATAATGTCATATTTCTAATATTTGTTTTTTTTATATGTTTTTGCCTTGCAATACTCTCTGACACTTACAGAAATCACTATGAAGTGATTCTGATTCTGAACACTAAACTCTGATAAAGACGTATCCGCTGGAGCAGACAGTGCCATGCCAATACACGTCCAGACCTAATCCTGTGTTTGCTCACTATTATTATGCTGAGTATACGCTTGAATTTTCTAAATTGTCTTTACTGTCCACGACTTTAAATAAAGTTTAAACAATATAACAGATTCAAATGTCTTGCTGAGCGCTAATGTGCTTCTCTGGCTTACACGTGAATGCATTACAATAGCATACTAGCAATGATTCGGATAATGAAATGAGCCCTAACTGTACTGAAGTCTACAGGAATTGAATGTATAGCTAATCCTGAGACTAGATCATTTTATTTTATTTATTATAATACATTAATAACAGTACCGTTACTCTGTTACAACTTCAATAATATATTTAAGAGTAGCATAATAGAGACATCGATAAAACAAACTTTATTAATAGTTTAATAGCTTGTACAATGTTTAGACAAAAGACGAATGTTTAGAAAAACACGAATGAATGAAATAAAGAAAAGTTTAAAAAAAATAAAACCACAGAAAACCACAAAACACGTGCAGTTTTGTCTATATAAAAATATATTTTTATTTCTTAACTACCATATACAGTATACATTTGGTTTAAAATAAAAGCTGAATTAGCCCTATTGCTGTACTCTAGTTGTGTGCCATTGTTGCAAAGAATTCACAAATCACGTCAGACTAGAAAAACGTAACTATTATTAATTTTACAATAACATGTGCAAATCGCATTTACTCTTTTACTGTGTACACTACACGAGTACAATCTCGTGTTCTTTATCAAATAATCCTTAAAGTCCACCGTGGATATTTTTACCAAATAAAGTGGTGCGTGGAGGCTGTTGAGTTTGTAAAGTGCTGGTATGGAAGAAGCGCAAAAGTTGATGGCTGAAAAGGCTGGAACCCTCTAGAATTGTAGGATGATGGCAGTGCTACACACCCTCTCTTTTCGTTCTCACCAACGCAGCTCTGATATGGTTTACCGTCCCGCACTAGAATCGGCACCACGACCCTGCGCAGAACGGGCGGATGGCCGAAATCCTGTACGCACTCCACCCGAGCTCGCTTCATCTTATACCTGTGGTTTTGAAACCAGATCTTGACTTGTGTGGGCGTAAGGCGGAGTAGATTCGCGAGCTGCTCGCGCTCTTGAGCAGACAGATAGCGCTGCTGCCGGAAGCGCCTCTCCAGTTCATAGGTCTGCGCCTTGGAGAACAACACACGCCGTTTTTTCTTCTTCCCCTGATCGGTTTCGGCGGGGGGATCAATAGACCCAGTGGAGTCAAGGGACACCTCCGGATTGCTTTCGTCTGAGGCTGAAAGAAAAATAATGTGTGAGGAAAACCTACATTAGTTACAGTATACCACAGCCGCATGATGTCCATATAATCATCTCTTTACATAATCCATTACACTCACTACATAGTCTGTAACTCGTTAGGCCTTAAACATTTCGATGTACTGTATATCATTTAATGTGCATAATCGAGTTCATGAAATGCAGCTTTTGTTTTATATGATTGAGATAACTTACACATGCAGTGGCCCCTGTCGCTGTCTGGCCAGGATGAGTAAGGAGAGTCAGATAGCGGGTGTATTGGTAAAAGATGCGCTGCGCTCTCGCTGTCATTTTCTGGTAAATCCAAAATACTCCTCACTGTAAAACTGAGTCTGGCAGCAACGGACATGATCAAACAGAGACAAATTTGTTTATCCTTAATCAAGTACGAGCTGTGGAATGGTGCTGATCCGACACCAAGTGACAATGTGTGCACTGGCTTGGTACTGTTTATATAAACAGAACTCAGCACAGCAAAACAGTAGCCGCCTCCCCATTCGGACACAAAGCACCTGAATGACTCGAGTGCTTAAGTCCCAGCGACGGTAGGTGTGAACTCGGTTAAGAATAGGCCGATACTTTCACAATGACTGGAGGAAACCCTCTTCATCATTACCAGTTCGCCCAAGTCATGAAAAGTAGGAGACAGATAATGGTAATTGTAGAGTCTGAATCACTTCTTGGGTGGCAAGTGACAACAACAGCGCATCCACTCCCACTCCCGCCCAAATAACATATACAATATTTGCATACAAAGTGATCCGCTAAGTGATCTGCTAGCGTGTAAAATTGTTTTAGTATGTATTCATTTACCAGTAAATTGAATGTGTCAAAGTGGACACTTCAGCTTGTAAAACTTTTTTTATTCAGCTATAGGTATTTAATAAGCATAATGCGTAACACGTCTAAATCCGCAATAAAAAGTTCTACCAGAATTCTTCCAGACCTTATGTAATGACAGTTCATTTAAAAAAATGTTAATGTGTTATGTAATTTAAATTCTTATATCCAGGCAAACCTTTGCAACAATTGCGCTCATCAAGATTAGCTTTATTTTTATTTTATTTTTATTTTAAGGATGCTAAAAGAATGTGCTAAATGGACGGGTGCTGGATTGATTCTCTCACTTCAGAGAGGATGACAGCAGACAGTTGACTGTTTCTTAACGGTGCTCGGAGGCAGACAGTGTCCAGAATTAAAGAGTACACCAATATAATAATGAACCAGAATGGTTTAAGTACAGTATCTGTTATAGTGTCTTTCTTTAGAATGGGATTGTTTATATCCCATCTATTCAACATCACTTACAACCATCCTCATGACTTTCATACAAGGTATAGTCCCACTAAGTTTCATTACAATCCTAGTAGTTCTATAATTTTATAGCCAATTTATTATACTTGTGTTTTTGTGTCCTTAATGGAAAACACATTCGTTCAGACATGTTTGTTTGCAGTCGATTTTTTTTAATACAGGTTAGCAGCTGAGAATGTTGCGAATTTTTTGGTCAAGCCATTTTTTGTGTTTGGGTGCAATTAGAAGAAACAAAGCATTCTTGTTTGGATGTCGTGAGTTCCAGTCGTGAACAAAAGAATTTTATAGGCCACAGTTATAGCATGAATTAAATACATGACATTGCTTTGCTAGCAATTTTACTAAAAAAAAACAACAAAAATAGCATGCCATGAAACTGTCTGTTTAGCTCGTTGATTCGGATTGATAGTGCACCTGACCAAACGCCTGCGTACACTTTTTTTCCCAATACGGGGACATGCAGCATATAGACTGTAGTCTTCCTCTTCTGGTCGTCCTGGGTGGTCGTACGGAGAAAAAAGTAACACAAATACATGCCAACTAGCGACTGGGAACAAAGGAGGGATATGTAGCCCCACGTCCCGGACCCGTTGGAAGCATTTGTTCCAGTCAAGATTTTGCATTTGTTCAGTGCTTGAATAATGCTTGATTGACGCCCCTGAACAATGTCCTTTAGCTCTCTGGAATAAATCCGGGCTTGTTCTGTGTTGTCATGGTTTTGCATGGGCTATGGGATGCTATCTTCACTATCTTCTGCTCTGCATATCCACTGGCTCCAAAGTCTTGGGGAAATTGCTAATGATGATAATTTAACAATCCTTTTTTTATCTCACTAATGTTTAGTTATTATAGTTATTAAATTTCTCATGACCTTCATCTGAGAAAAATAATGATATGGAAATGAAAAAGGATGTTACTCAGTCGATAAATATTTTGACCTGTTGCATTGAATACCTAATATTTGTGTCATTCCACGACATGTTGCAAGTTTTTACTAAAATGTATAATTTGTATGGGTACCCAGAGCTTTAATGATATTCTTATGCATTAACTCTTTATAACTATTGGTCTCACAAACTCAAAATCCTATTACAATCAAACGTAACGGGCTTGAGGCTGACCGCCGTGTTAGTAAATACCAGAAATAGAGAGAGAGTGAACACATGGCGTGCATGAGAATTAAAATATATTCTTGACATTTAAAAAAAATATATATATTTAATATTTTTTTTCATGTGATTTGTTAAATCGTTGAGTATGTTGAACACAATATCATAAGATAAATGACCAAAATTATGTAATGTCTTTGGTGTCCTTTTGTCCAAATCTCTTGCGTGATATTAATCAATGATGTACATGTTATTATAGATCATACTATTGTTTTATGGTGAGATAATCACTTATGAAATATTCTTTGATAAGCGCTCAATGTTTAGACTGATATAAAAATTATGGATTTTGTATAGTTTTACTTGGTATGTTCTAAGTCATTTTTACAGTGTATTAAACGAGATCATTCAATGTATATGTAAAATTGTTGAAATATCGATTTTTTGTGATCCAGTAGATTAAATGCACATAAAGAGGCGAGAAGGACTCGAATGCACCACTTTTACTTTCATGCTGCCTGTAATTCATTAAAGTGAAGTGTTTGCATGCACTTGTGAGAATGCTGATTAATGGATTACAGTGGATTTACGCAACGCGTGTCAGAAAGTTTGCCAAGCTCTTTATACAAGTGCAAACTCTCCAGCGCAAAAGTATGTCTTTGTGCACCTAAAGATTCGTTACCAACGCCTCCTTAATCTATGACAAACCTACAGATGAGTAGAGGCTTTGCAAAGTAGACACTCTCCCCAAACTATCCCCAACTCCAGGAGCACTTAAAAGCCAAATATTTGCCCTAGCAGGCTTTTCAGATTTAAAGAAGAACAGGAAATGAAAAATAGAATAAATTATTGCAGGCCTGGACCGAAAGGTATTCTTACACAGGACAATTATTATTAATTAAGTATATATATATATATATATTAAGTAGAGTCATAGAGGACAAAGATATTTTTATATTGACATATAAAGGCAAACCGTGTCCAGTGACCAAACTAAATATATGATGCAACAACTTTATGTATAAAATGCCCTGAGCATTGAATTGTTTCTGGGATTTATGGATGAGTGGAGGCGAGGCAGGAATAAACTTCCTAGTTTAGCATGCAATCCAACTAGCAATATTTCGGAACTCGTAAAACACACATAATTTATTGCCAGAACTCTGTACAGATACTGCACTATGTTACAGCAACCCGGGGAACATGCAAGGTTATTGTTTATTTTATTACATCGGTTATGCATAGTGCCTTTCAAAACTGTTGCATTTAAATTGTAAATAAAAACCGAATGCAACGATATGGCAGTTTCAAAATGTCATATTATATTCAGAAAATAACACAGACGACATCAAATGTTTAAACTGAGAAAATGTATTAATTAAAGAAAAAAATTGATTTTAAAATTCGTGACAACAACACATGTCAAAAAAGTTGATACAAGGCCATGTTTACCAATGTGAGACATCCCCCTTTCGCTTTACAACAGTCTGTAAACGTTTGGGGACTGAGAAAACAAGTCAATCTGAGGGATAGGAATGTTAACCAATTCTTGTTTAATGTAGGAGTCTAGTTGTTTAATTATCTTAGGTTTTTTTTGTTTTCTATGGGTGAAAGCTCTGGACTTCAGGCTGGCCAGTTCAGTACCCGGAACTTTCTTCTATGCAGCCATGATGCTGTAATTGATGCAGTATATGAT
Organism: Xyliphius kryptos; assembly: GCA_025769995.1. Classification (NCBI taxonomy): domain Eukaryota; kingdom Metazoa; phylum Chordata; class Actinopteri; order Siluriformes; family Aspredinidae; genus Xyliphius; species Xyliphius kryptos. The sequence continues at coordinate 7,438,482 of JAOUQT010000002.1, read as the reverse complement.
TTGGCATTGCTATATTGGAAAATGCAAGGTCTTTCCTATAAGAGACGTCGTCTGGATGGGAGCATATGTTTCTCTAGTGTTGATGGTGTCCTTCTAGATGTGTAAGGTGCCCGTGCCACACGCACTAATGTAACCATTATACTATCTGAGATGCCGGCTTCTGAACTGAGCGCTGATAACAACTTGGGTCCTCTTTCACCCCCTTAGTCCGAATGACACGGCGTTTCTGATTTCCATAAAGAACTTAAATTCGTCTGACCACAGAACAGTTTTCCACTTTGCCACAGTACATTTTAATTGAGCCTTTGCCCAGATACCGCTTCTTCTTTAAAGCAGTTTTAGCTATCAACGGCGGGTAGCATCGTGAATTGTGTTAACAGATAATGTTCTCTGGGAATATTGTTTTGTGATTTCCAATAGCGAAGCATACCTGTATGTGATGCAGTGCCGTCTAATGGCCCATAGATCACGGGCACCCAGTCTGGTTTTCCGGCCTTGACCTTTACGCACAGAGACTCTTTCAGATTCTGAATCTTTTGACGATATTATGAACTGTAGATAATAATATGTTCAAACTCTTTGCAATTTTATACTGTCGAACTCCTTTCTGATATTGCTCCACTATTTGTCACCGTAGAATTAAGGTGATTGGTGATCATCTTTCCATCTTCAGTTCTGAGAGATGCTGCAAATCCAAGATGCTAATTTTATACCCAGTTACCAATTAGTCCTCCAGCTGTTCCTTTTTTGTACCTTTAACTTTTTCAGCCTCTTATTTGGGATGATATTTCAAAATGTCTCCATGTTGTATATTTCCTATTGTGAATACAATATCAGTTTTTGACATCTGAAAATTATTACATTCCATTTTTATTTACAGTTTGTACTTTGTCCCAACTTTTTTGGAATCTGGTTTGTATATTTCCTTTGCAAGCATCAAATGAAAATGGCCATGTATCAATAACGTATACATTTCTCCTGACAGCCTTATATTAAAGATAATGTGAACAAGGATTAAGCACACAAAAACATATTTTACATTTAAATGTCATTTCTTGCCAATCTCCTCCTCATATTTTGAGTTCCGCAAGAGTAGCTGTGTCACATTCTCCTCCCCAGCATCCGCTATTCTCTTCACCGCACTCTCAATGAATCAAACAATCAGCACCTTGAGTCAAGGTATATGACAACATCCACACACTACAAGGATTGCCAGCCCTACACATGGAAGAGTGAAAGAATTTTTCCATCCATTTGGTAATTGGATTGTATATCCACAAATTCTCTTTGAACTCTTTAGATAAAGCCCTCAGTGTTTTTAATGCTCTAGAAACGGTTCAATCAGAGGCTGTATTGTTTGGAATAAATGTACAGCATGTACTTCCTATTAAATGCCATATTACACCCTTTTCAGCTAAAAGCATATCGAGAGCCATGCGATTTTGAATTGTTATGATTGTCAATTGAATTGTGATTGATTGTCATCAATTGCCTATATAGTAAACTTCACAAATCTCTGCTGATTATAATACAAGTAATTTATTTTTATTTATTGTGGACCACCAGAAAAACACTCTTTTAACCCATACTGCAATTTGGTCTCTAGCTTGAAATTCATAAGGCACCCCAGGCACACATATACCATCAATCCAAACCATCTTGTTAAATCATCCTCCAGGTTTCACTTCCCGTTTGTCTCATCCTGTCAGCCTGGTCTTCTACTCCTTCTTGCTTTTGAAACCTGTAAGACAAAATCAAATACACCAAAACACATTGTCCCTTAAAGGGTCCTTTTTACCTTTCTATCGCCACATATCCAAAGCAAGTCTGCTCTAGCTAATGTCTGATTTTTAAACAATTCTTGATGACTTTTGTCATCTACCTCAAAAACTTTACTACACCTATTTTCTGGGAATTCTTCTCTATCTACCCCTTTCATATTATTCGCTTGAACAGGTATAGTTAGTAACAAATGCATAAATGTTAAAGGGTGTAGCCTGTTTGGTAGCTGGATGTTGCTAGGATTGTTTACAACAATAATCATTTGGGAAAGTTAAAATTTTATAAAGATGTCTATCTCATGCAGTTTCTCAAGTCTGCATCATATTGCTAATAACACAATTTCAGCCACAACTCATGTGATGACCAACCTCCCAAACAATAGCATGACAGCGAGTAAATGCAAAAAACCATCACAACCAGAAACTGTAAGGGTGGCACTGTCCAGCACCATGCCTTCCTCCAGAGAGACTGGAGTGACCACTCAAAGTAAAATAACCTTTATGATAAATAATTGATAAATTTATACAGTATCAATGTCAATACCCCAATGCAAGAGACACAGACCCACAGAAATGTAGCTTCATCTGTGAAATCAGTGACTAAACACATAATGAGTGCAGACAGTCAACTGACCTCAGTACAAACTAAATGCTTAACCTTCATACATTACATTAACTACATTACCAGTATTATTATCATAAGTACTCTTATTATTTCTAATATTATATGGTTATTAATCAATAAAAAGATTTTCCCCATAAACTACTTATTCAATTAACACATTAAAAATACTCATCTCTATTATTCTTACACAGATTAGATACAAGGGCGGAGACACACACACACACACACACACACAAAATAAGCTCCATTCATACATTTATATTTCTTAATGCACTTATTGCGATACTAAATTTATGACTACAAAGAGTACAAATCTCTTATTTTAACAGGCTGCATAATTTGCAAATTCTGAATCTAATACAAATCCACATAACTATCTACATAACTGTAATCTATTCTCCCAGTTCCTATTTATTAACTGACCTAGACATTACCTATAATATTCTAAACCCTATAGTCCACGTTAAATTCCACCTCACCATGAGGGCTTCATCTTTCTTTAACTCATTACACTTCTCTTTACTTCTCTATGTTTTCAGTTGCTGGACTTATCTTTCCACTACCTTCTCAAAATCTCTTAGCTTTGGCAGCTGATTTGCTCTTAATTTGGTGATTTAGTTAAAACAATCACTCCCTTACCTTGATGTACCACACATTCACCTACAGAGGCTGTCTCTAAATCTTCCACTACATCTTGTCTGACCTGTAATTCTATTCCTGCTTCTAAAGCTAAATATGCACTGATGCAATGTGCTATATACTCACCTCTGTGGTGAATTCTCAATCAACCACAATCTCCTGCTTATTCTTGAGTTACCTTTATTTTACAGAGAGACTAGAAATAGACTTGGTTAGCACTTTCCATATATCTGGTGCATACCATTTGAAATAGTTTTGTGTAATCTGGTGATTGCAAGTTCATGGCACATATATACAGAAATAAAGTAGATGCTAATACAAGCTTTATCTTCTTAATTATGGCATATTCACACACATCATCATCATTCCTGTACAAATACTTTTAATGATTCTCACACAAAGTTTGGAAACAATACCAGATTAATACCAGATGTAGCACACGCACTTCAAAAGCACAGTGTTGGGAGTATAATAAATCACAATACGATATAAGATAATACGAACATAGAGCATAAACTAGTATAGTCCAAAATATTAATAATCCACAAACTAGAAATTACTGGAAGAGAGGATCCCTGGGTAGTGTAGTGCCTAATACTGGTATCTTCCAGTGCCCGTGGATGTGACTCTACTAATATGTCAGGTTTAAGAGGACAATCATTGCTACAGATAATAAAAAAAACAAAGTTATGAATGTTTATACACTGAAAATGTTGGCACAAAATTTGTTACTATAATAATTAATGAAATACGTGCAAACAAACACTTTAAAACACAGAGGCATGAAACTGGCTATGAAAATATTGGCAAGGATTTGCAAGAAAAAGAATGAACTTACTAAACATTAGTCAGTAAAAAAATCAATGAGTAAAAGATCAATAACAATGTCATCCATTTGTCAACAGTTTGATCTGAAAATATGTTTAAAATCGATAGACTGAGGAAAAAAAATCTCTGTTTATACCCAGAACACATGGTGAGAGACAAGAACACATACACACACACAAACGTGTTGGTATTGTTGTAGTTGTGAGGACTTTCATTTATTATTAATGTACTTAGTTAATTAATTCTAACCTTAACATATAAAAATAGATTTGGTGTGGACAGAATGTCCTCTGAATGTAAAATTCCCTCACAACAACAAACAGGAGTAATATGACATATTCCATCATTTCTTTACAGTGGTTGGCTATACATATGTGCTCTGAGGGATGAAATAAGCTGACATCCCATTACATCTCTTGTCAGCTGTTACATGCCTGGGAGGTTAAACCCCAGTTACCTGATTTTGTCCAGCATTGCACGCTCTACCAACTGAGCTATCCAGAAGTCTTTCGCACATGGGTTGGTATTGCTATACTTATGAGGATTTTCCACTGACATTGACAGTGGGTAGTACTGCTCTCTCACAACAAGAATATTTTGGGTTTGATTCCTGGGGGGTCTTCTTGTCTGCATGGGTTTCCTCCATGTTCTCCAGTTTCCCACAGACCAAAAACACGCATAAGGTTAATTTATGTCTATGACTCTCTATGTGTGTGAGTGTGTACTTCGATGGAGTGGCACCCTGATTAGGTTTCAACCTGACTTGTGCCTTGTGAACCGGCTCCCCTGTGATCTTGAATAGGATTAAGTAGATATAGAAAGATCAATGAATGAATAATTATGAATAGAGCTAAATAATAATGGAGCTAAACTCTAACTTTAACCTCGGTAAATAAAAAAAAATGTTTTGTTTAAATCTGAAAAAAAATTTTTGGTGACCAGCAAAATGTCCTCATTAGTAAATTATTCCTATCATTGTATGGGCATTTGTTCCTCACAAACAAATAAAACATTTATACACTCATGCACACACATACATAGCTGCATTGCAATTAAGATACATTTAATGGTCAGTGAAAACAGGTAATAGCAGTGTGCTCGTCCGTTGCTGTTAGTGCTAGACAGGTTGGTTTCAGTATTTTAAAAACTGCGGATCTGTTTTCAGGCATGGCACTATTCAGGCTGTACAAGTAATAATGTGAAAAAGAAAAAAATCCCTTGTGCGTCACTTCTACAGGTGTAAATGACTTGTTTCTCTGACCTTGTGGGAGGTTACATATGAAAGGCCTGTATGGGAACAAAACGTTCACAAGACGCTTATGTTACCTCTTTACAAGATGGTATATACGTAGGATATACATAGTATATACGTAGGATATAACTGATTTTGAGATGGGATATCATATGCTGTCATCCCTATGCGCAGATGTTCTCCATAGATTAGGGATAGGATTATTAAGCATCCCAATCATGTCATCAGCATCTTCGGGGAGTCAAACCCAAGAGGCTCGAGGCTTTGACCAGCAGCGCACTCTATCAACTGAGCTAAAATGGGAGATTTAGAGGATTAATTGTGCTATGAACTAATCCATGGTAATTAATTGACACCAGTAATGTAAATTTCAAAAGAAATGTATTCAATATCTTGGGTTAAGCTATGATATTAAAAATACAATTACAAAGAGTAGATTAATTGTAAAGCAGTTACTGGACACAATATAAAGTACACCTTGCTAGTAAAAGTTTTGACCCCTTTTGCCTTAAGAACTGCCTTCGTGGTATACTTTCAACAGAGACAGTATTTTGCATTCCTTGGTTGTAATGAGTGCTTTTCTATCTTTTTTCTATCTTCTCTTTTTTCTGACTATTCTCTGAAATCTCTAGAGATAATTGTGAATGAAAATCCTAGTAGATCAGTAGTTTCTGAAATACTCAGGCCAGCCTGTCTGCCACTAACAATCAAGCCACATTTAAAGTCACTTAAATCACGTTTCTATTACATTATACTTCTCCGTTTGCACTTCAGTAAGTTGTCTTGACCATCTGTACATGCCTAAATGTATTAAGTTATGGATATGTGATTGGCTTGATTAGATAATTGAGGTTGAGGCAGTCGTAGGCTTGTGGTTAAGGAACCGGCCTTGCGACCGGAAGGTCCCTGGTTCGATTCCAAGTAGCGACAAGT
>JAOUQT010000002.1:7413613-7432324 GCA_025769995.1 Xyliphius kryptos | reverse complement strand
CGTTTGATTGTTTGATCTTGTTAAGATATGGCTGTCTCTTTGAACTATAGAGTTTTAGCTGGCAGAGGCTGATGGCACAGTGAATTGTGTTCGTAGATAATGTTCTCTGGAAATATTTCTAAGCCTATTTTGTGATTTCCAATACAAAAGCATGCCTGTATGTGTTGCAGTGCCGTCTAGGTGCCCAAAGATCACGGGCACCCAATATATTTTTCTGCCCTTGACCCTTATGCGCAAATATTCTTCCAGATTCTCTGAATCTTTTGATGATCATTGTAGATGATGATATTTTCGAACTATTTGGAATTTTACACTGTTGAATTCCTTTCTGATATTGCTTCACTATTTGTCAGCGCAGTATTAGAGGGATTGGATATCGTCTTACCCATCTTTACTTCTAAGAGCCACTGCCACTTCAAGATGCTCTTTTTATAACCAGTCATGTTAATGACCTATTGCCAATTGACCTAATGAGATGTGATTGTTTGTACCTTTAACTTTTCCAGCCTCGTATTGCCTTATTCCAATTTTTTTGTAAACAAAAAAAAAAGAAAATTTCAAATGAGCCAATATTTGGCAGGAAATTTCAAAATATTTCACTCTCGACATTAGATATGTTGTCTATGTTCTATTGTGAATACAATATCAGTTTTTGAGATTTGTGAAATTATGGCATTCCGTTTTTATTTACAGTTAGTACTTTGTCTCAACTTTTTTGGAATTGGGTTTCTACTATAAGTAATCATCTTGTGCTTTTCTGATTGATAACTGTAGGTATATTGCAGTGTAATGTAATATTAAAGACTAATGAATTCCATGTGGTTGAACTATGATGTGTCAGTGTGATCGATGCTTAAAAGAGTCGTAAATATTGTTGCTTTTGTGTGTCTGGAGTGAACGAGCGAGCTGGCCCCGCATACTGCCGTACACACGTCGTTAACCTGCTGTCCTGCTCATTACAGATGGATTTAAGTTACAGGATCAGCCAGCTTCTGAGAGGTGTTAACCTGCAAAGCCCTTTAATGGTGTCAGTCTTGTTTAGAAGATAAAGGTTACAGTCATCACTCATCATCCACTGATCCCTTCAAAATTTTACAGTAAGACCCATATCAGAATAGTTGTACCAAATGTAAAACTATTCCAAATACACACTGACCAAAGTAAACCGTACAATAGCTGTCATTCATTTAATGGGATTCTGCTTAAAAGCTAGTATATCACTTTGTTGTTGCACATTTTTATGTGTGCCTATAGATAAAACCTGTTTATTATATTTATATATTATTATATTTGTTTTTTGGTACAATCTATTTTTTTTCTTTGTACACTGGACCAAACCTATTAACGCTGAGGAGCAAACAGTAGGCAAGAATGTATAGAATAATAAAAATATTTAAGCAACACGTACAATATGTACGACTCTCTCTCTCTATATATATATATATATTTTTTTGTTTTATACAGTTATTAAAAGGTTCTTTAGTGGTTTATTGAATAAATGATTCTGCTTGGAGGTCTTTGCTTCTGGTTTCTTTTCTGCTCGAGATTCAAAAAGAACAAAATTACCAAAGCATTTGTAGAAGAGAATAAAAATTTAAATAAATAAGAATCTTACATTATATATAACATATACACACATATATTTTCACATATGCAATACGATATGTATAATAACAATACTGTGTAATTTTTCCTCTTCTTAAAAACACAGAAATTTTGAGAGTTCCTCTAAATGCACAATTGCAGAAATTTTATATAAACTGATCTAATTTATAATAATGTAGCTAAAGCATTTTCCTCTCATAATCTATAAGATTTCCTTATAGAGCATACGATTGTGTGCTGCACTTCATTATAGAATGTATTTGAACAGACCAAAGGCCATCAGTGTGGTATAGGTCATTTCCATGAAGAGCCTGTAGTAAAATTGAGAGACAGGCTTGTTGTTTCAGTGCTGTTTTCATTAACTCTCTGAGGACAGGACTTTTACACGTTTTTTCTCTTTCAATATTTTAAGGACGGGACAGTGCTACATCTATTACCCGACCTCATATTTTTTCTTCAAACTTCTAGCTAAATTTAAATGAGATCTTGACGAGATAAAAAAAAAACACGTGGCCACAATATCGAGCAAAGCCACCACTAGCCGCAGTTGTTATGGCGATGTTTTATAAAACCCTGGACAACTACATTAGACTGGCAATATATTGAATCACTTCATATAGGTCACGGATATTATCGATACCATTATATATATACACTTACATTATATATATACAATTACACTGTTAAAATGAGCACATCTATAATAACTTAATGTAAAATGCTACAGTGTCTATAATGTATACGTTTATTTCATTATAACGGCTAATTCATTTTATTGACTAGTTAATCGGTTGTCCATAAAGTGACACACTTAAATAAGTGTTTTTATTTTAAGATATTATTTAACTGTCAAATGCTAACAATTACAATATTAGATATTAGCATAAATACATACATTTTCATTCGTTGTTTAGGATTATTTTGCTTATATATTGTATATTGTTCTTAAAATTGGTTTCAGATATAAAAAATACGTTTATGTTAAACGAAATAAAGATGTAAACAAAGATATATGATCAAACTATGAAATTACTAATAGAAGAAAGAAAACGTCGTTACTTCTTCTTCATCTTCGTTAAATACGTTTGCAGTTTATGAAATATATAAAAGCTTATGTTTGCAGAATTACTAAACACCTTTGATGATGCGCATATTTGTGTTTGTATGTATATAAAAAGAAAGATACAAACCTAGCTTAGCCTAAAGACTTGCTGAAATCGGGATAGTGGGAAGCCAATGTATTGAAGGTAGCTTGATATTAGTTGCTTGTTCGAAATTTCTCCAATATATTCTGACTCGTATATAAAACAGAGGTATTATATAAATATCTGTTTTTGTTTTGTTTTGTTTTTAACTAAACCTTGCATGTTATTGCATCTCGTAAGATAAATCCTACTGTTTGATAGGATTGCCTGCGGTATAATTGGTTACAGACAATGCCCAAATCCTAAACTTGCTTAAGATTTATTTTATCTGAAGCCATATTCTCGTCCCCCACACACACCGGTCTGTCTTCTATACTTTTTGTCTGTTTCACTGTTATTAAATAAAACACATAATGACCGAATAAATTACAGATTCAGCTAAGCCGAAAAAAATCCAGTTTTTAGAATTAGAATTAAAAACTAAATGCTACATGTTCACCACAGCCATTTCCACCCTGCCAAGGAAAGTTCAGACAATATCTTTTTCTATGTGCACAAAATTTTATGAAAGTTATGAACAGTGTTCATTTACGGCGGCTGGTCTAAAATAAATCACGTGTAAGCATTAATTCTGGTGTCAATTCAATACTGAACATTTTGCTGCCACTGAACACATTTCAGGCACACGCTCATATTACAAGCTATAGATCACATACTGTTCATTAGGCGCAATAGGTCTACGGTTGCACCATAGCACATCCATGATCAATATATTAGTTATTGAGTGAGGAACTGCTTAAAGCTTATTACATAGTTAACTGGTAACGGGATCTTTTACGTACATTTAGTTAATTTATTTAAAAAGTCTCCAGGCTTCACGCAGACATTTGTTTTGATATAAATTAAAATAATAGCGTAAAAGAACGAAATACACATATACAGTATATTCTTGTTAACACTGTTTAAATTTTAATTAATGCAAAATGACGATTGTAACCTATTAACTTGTTTTAGTAGTGTTTTTAACAGTGTTTTAAACAGTGATCATTTTAATTTTAATAAAATTCATAATTGTGCTTTGTCCCCCAACCCACCCCCATTCGCACATATTCCTCAAAGTGACGCAATCCACCTTATTGCGAAAAGTCAATAGCGTCGAAGAATAGCGACTGACAGAGGAGGGAACGGGAACAGCCGTCTAATATAAAGCGCTAAGTCTATCGATATAAATGCAGTAGAATTAGCAAGGGCTCGACGGCTAGTTATAGAACAAACCATGTACTGCAGCGCTCTTTTTACTCGAATCACCCGAATGTATCGGAGTGTCGCTGAATAGTGATTATTGCAGCGCATGCATGCATATTTGTGCATGCAGGAATTTCTAAAGTCACTGGTCACAAAAAGAATTTGAGTCTATGAGAATAATAATACAAATAATAATGATATTATTATTATTAATAAAAAAACAATAACCATATTATTAACAATAATAATTAATAATTATTATTATACATAATATATAAGATACATATAATAATAATAATTATTTTTACTCAAGTATACATGGTTAAATGTGAATTTGGTAGTATCCACCAGTTAGAGGAGAATTGTTTAATAAAATTATATGTTTATTGCGCTATATCATATTTGAACTGGCACAATCTTTTATATTGTTTATACATATTGAGATCTGGTAAAAGACAATAATCGCATTATATTCGTAGTTATATCAGTGCTATTATGAACTAGTTTAATAATAATAATAATAATAATAATAATAACAATAATAATAATAAAGTTTATTAATGTGTATATAAATCTAAATACGATCTCGATAGTACTCACCGTATATAAGAAAAAGCATTTTGAATAAAATTACCCTTTTATTGAGGTGTATCGAAACTGGTGTTTATACATATTATATTTGAGGAGGGGGGGTCTGGAAAACTGCTATCAGGTTCTAGCTTTTTCAAGACCATATAGTCCACACACAGCGTAATCGATTAATCGATTAGGAATTTACAAACTAAATTCTAGTTAAATGAGCTACAATAGCCATTTCGATCAACTTACACGTATAGATTATGACATGCAGAATTTAGATTGTTGTATTATATTCTGGTGTCTCTTTAATGCTACAGGAACAGTTGAAATTTGTAAATAAATAATAAATCAAGACCGGTGAATCATAAAAAGATGAACTAGCATCTTAATATATTAGCATATTACTAGCTAAATTGCAATATGTGTAAGTTTATTATTGTTGGTATAGCGGCTGGTATAGATTCTGATTCTTTTAATATCGCTGCTCCAAGTTCATCCTAGAAATGTAGTCTTTGTAATCTTTCACAGGAAGAGTAAATGTGTAAACTGGACCACCGTTCTGTGTTGTAAACTGTGTAAACACATACGGGTCTAATTTCATCTACCCGTTGAGTAACCTACACTATATTCAGGCTAGAGAAGACATATATAATCATTTACAAAACTACACAGTCATTCGTTGTATATTTAGCACAATCTGATGCCTTACTGTTTTTCCAGCTTTCTGTTATTACACTTATTTTGCTAATGCTAACACAATGAGGAAGAATGGTGCGGTTCAGAATGCATTGGCGTTAGTTAGCATGAGGCCATATTTGCAGTGGCTATACAGTTCTTCGTTCGAGCACGTACACTTCTGTATTTAGGTGGAGGAAACGGAGTTATTTGCGTTTATTATCTATGAGTAAATGATCACGACACAATTCGCACAAGTCTATGACACAATATTAAGGCTATGCATTTACATTACAAGATAATCCTTTATTAGTCTCACAATGTTGACCTTTCAGTGTATATATATTTTTGCATATTGTATATCAGATTATCCAGCACCACCACCACCACTACTACTACTACTACTACTACTACTACTACTACTACTGCTACTACTAAACATCAACAATAGTGATGATAATAATTAATTAATTTATTATCTTCCGCTTAATCCACACGGGATGGCGGCCAGCCGGTGCCCACCAAGGAACTCTGGACGCAAGGGCAGAAACAACTATAGACAGGTCGCCAATCCATAGTCACAGTCACACATACTCTACATTACACAAACACATTCACACACCAAGGTCACTAGAGACACTAATTCAATATAATAATAACAATAATAATATCTAGATATAATTTTTGAACAATACGGAAACATATGTCTGGAAAAAACTTCCTGCTAGTGAACAAACAGTTGACTCTAGATATCATACATTTCTGTGCGCTCTATGTGCATTTTCATTTCCCTGAATACTTTCTGTAAACAGTCTCTATAATACACCGAGAGTGTAAGAGCTTATTAGCTGCATAACATGATCGTCATGTCAGCCTAGTGAGCGTATAGGACATGTCTCATCCTCCTACTTTCTATCTTGGCATGTTACTCATTTCAGGTAAAATGAAAAGAAAAAGTGAGAGCCTTTTTTGTAAAAAATGAAAAAAAAAAAAGTTTGACCGTCAAAGATTCTACAAATGAAAAAAAATAATATTACCCTGGAATACACGCACCTATTTAACGCAATACAGCAAATTACTGATCATAAACTACATATATAAATAAGTACAATTAATAATAGACATAGTGAAGAGGAATCAAACAAGTTAATTTGTACCTGTATGTGCCCACTAGATTTTTAAAGTGACCCGTGTAGAAGAAAAAGACATGCTTAGACGGGAAAGAGCAAATCAAACGATAGAAGCCGTAAATATGTTCCCTTGGGTAAACAGGAAACTGTGATACAAATGATTCAGGAGCATCTTAGGCTGACCATGCAAACTGTGAGACTGTTCAAATAGACTGAAGTGCATGCGAACAATAGGCACATCCACCTGACACCAGAGCTTTAGACAGACCTCCACACTGTTCCATGATCTGTCACAAATAACAACAGTGGCACTCATCACAAAAGGAAGCACGCAACACTGCGTTATGGTTTCATAGACAGACAGCGTTCTTAGCCGGAATCACATGATTTAATATACTTAATAATAATAATAATAATAATAATAATAATAATAATAATAATAATAATAACCTTATATCGATTGTCAACAAAAGCACAAGTCATTCAAACGTTGAGACTCAGAAATGTATTAAACGTAAACCATATGAATATTAAATAGTTCTAGTTGATAATTAAACTAATCGAAATACATTTTAGTGAATTCTTTAATGAATTCGACAATTGACAATTCTTAAAGACTTAATTTTTTTCGTTTTTAATCAGCTTATTTTATTTGCCTTTTCGCCTCTGTATAATTAAACTGCCACTTCTGAACTTGCTCCAAAGTAAAAAAAAAGACAACTTTTACAGTTTATAATTCACCAAATTATTCGAAACTGTTGCTTTACTTTCAGTCTGATAGAGGAAACTTGAAGCACTGCGCCGGCTTGTCATGTCAAACTTAAACCAATAGCAGAACAGAGTAATGCGAGGACGAATGGTGATTGGTCAATATGTCTGTGCTTTGGAGAAAAGTTTGGAAGTCCGTCCCATCAGTGCCGCCGATTGAAATGTAAGCCTGTCTTCCATGCCGTCAGGAAACACAAGGCGAATTTGCTTGCTTCGCGACTAATCGCTATTGCGTCTGAGGGAGCCGATAGATTTTCCCCGGTTTTGACCCCAGACCTACAGACAAATAAACTGGAACCGGAGCAGTACAAAAGACGTGACTGTTGGGGTTTCTGTTTGTCATCGAAGGTGTACACGCAATGGGTAAGAACCATTCTGTATACTTTCTGTAGAATATGGAGCATTTATAAGAAATCCAACCAAGATTAACGTAAAATATCGCTTTATTGTGTAAACTTTACAGTTTGGCAGTACTCGTGTTGTCGATGAGGTATTCACACGCTGATTTGTTTAGTGTTCCTAGCGGTAAATGAATGTGCTATGTGCTTCATTCGGTTAAACATATCATTTTGATAATACTAAACATAGTTGTAGCTCATGCTGCAGACGCTCGGTAGTAAACACACTCCCGCAAAAAACGTGCGAAGTCCAGTTTTACGCAATTTTACGCATTTTCTGTAGGCTACGATGTGATATAAAGCATAAAAGAAGATTGAACTCCTCCATACCTTAAACTACTCGCTAGTGGAAATTCGAGGCCTCTGTTAAACGCTTGTTGACTCCTTATGTTTTTAACCGTATGATTTTCGCTTGGAAAACGTAACCACCACCACAATTTTAACGCATCATGTGCCCGACATGCGTAACTTTATCATCTAACACTTTTGAATCCTTTTTATTTATTTATTTATTTATTTTTTACCAGAGCCAGCCTTTGGGGAGGTGAACCAGCTCGGCGGTGTGTTTGTAAACGGAAGACCGCTACCCAATGCCATCCGTCTCAGGATTGTAGAGCTGGCACAGCTTGGAATCAGGCCCTGTGATATCAGCAGGCAGCTGCGCGTCTCTCATGGCTGTGTGAGCAAGATCCTAGCCCGCTATAACGAGACAGGCTCCATTTTGCCAGGCGCTATTGGCGGCAGCAAGCCGCGAGTGACCACGCCGACCGTAGTCAAGCACATTAGGACTTACAAGCAGCGGGACCCAGGCATTTTCGCCTGGGAGATTCGGGACAGACTGCTGGCGGATGGCGTGTGTGACAAATTTAATCTGCCCTCTGTCAGCTCAATTAGCCGGATCTTGCGCAACAAGATCGGGAATCTGTCGCAGCAGAACCAGTATGAGCCGAGCAAGCAGACATCTCATCATCAGCCGCAGCCCACGCTGCCCTATAACCACTTATACTCTTACCCGACTCCTATTGCAGCAACGGGGACTAAAGTACCAACTCCCCCTGGCATGGCCGCTCTTCCGGGACATATGGCTATGCACAGAATATGGCCCTCTTCTCATTCTGTCACAGATATACTCGGCATTCGATCAATAACGGAGCAGCAAAGTAAGCATACTCTCAGTTTCTGCTAAGGGAAACGACTTTTTATTGCCTTTTTTATTGTGTGCGCGCGCGCGTGTGTGTATGTGTGTGTGTGAAAGTGCGTGCAGTGAGCAGATTAGAATATTTACAAACTATAGCCTTTATTGTCTCAGGGGAAAAACACTAATTGTAAGAAATACCACATTTTTAGAGTAGGCGAGATACTGCTCAATAATACAAATCACGAGAATCCCCTTATTTATCTGAGATATTCCTTTATTCCAATATTCAGTTAAACGCACATGGTTTATTTAAACCCAATGGCCGAGTGCGTCGATGACAAATGAATAACTCAGATTATGACAAATAAATAAACCATAAATCAGAGGTATATAATTAAAAGAATACTGAGATTACACCACATGTTTGAGTATGTGTAAAATATATTCAGATGTCACATCAAATCACAGTCACGTAACTCCGTTTTAACTGTATTATTATTATTATTATTATTATTATAACCAGTATAATCATTGAAATAAAAAGTCACATGACCTTATCAATTGCACAGAGTAATAAATAGTAATACCGCCGTGAAAGCAGTGATGTATTTGCAAATCGTTCTTTAGGAGGAAAGTGTACAGATCTGTGAAAGATTGCTACTGTCTCGGTCCCTTGTGATTACAGACGCAGGTCAGTCCTCCAGAAGGCCGCAGCTCAGGTAGCTCACATTTAATCAATGTAATCAGTACGAGCAGTCAGAAAAGTCACGCAGATCTTTGTACAGAACAAGCCAATGCAGAGAGGAATGCATTCTCAAAGGCAGACTTTATAAACAATTTCTGTCTTTCTAAATGATTCGCAGATGTTTGCTGCAGGTTCCGAAAGCTGGAATAAAGTTATAATATACACTACAGAGCGAGACGTTTCACTACTGAGGCTTTTTTTTATTCTCAACACACTGCATTTATTAATACATCAGAAAAACAGCAAACAACAGTAGTCATTAGAGAGATATAGAAATAAAAATTAGTTTGACATATGTTTGTCAGTTGGAGCACAGACTAATGACTGCATACACACCCATACACACACACAAACAGCAAAGTTCTGAATTAACACCTACGGCGTTGAATTAACACCCACAGTGTTCATTTCTGTGTGTCCAGCTGGAATGATATTAACACTGCAGGTGTTAATGAAACACATTTTTGTGTATGTTAATTGCTGTAAAACAATAAGAACAAACTAATCTGTGAGTAAGAAAAGTCAAAGCCACTAGTACTCGTACACACCCACATTCTCCTCTTACAGCAACGGGGCCTTCCGTTTCCAATGTCTAACTTTAGAAAGCGTGCATAATATAATATCCAATACCGACTGAACTAAAGCAGTTAGACTAAATCTAATTTGACCTCACAGGAAGACGCTCAGTGAATGTTAATCCTCCTGGTCATTGTACATTTCCACACACGCGCACACACTCACGCAAGCACACACACATTTACTTCAAATGATAGCAGACGTTTTCAGCTGTCCACTTCTCAGTGACAGTATTTTTTGGGGTTATGTCCATTCATCAGTTAATAATGTGTGATAATTAAACACACAAGCCGAGTGAAGAAAAGGTGAAACCTGTAATGGACAGAAGTCCAGCGGCTTTTTTTCTCTGAGTTCAGGGTCTAACAGAAATAGAACGGCCTGACTGTAAGGCTGTATGTAGACTGGAACTGGAAGTCTTCGTCATCCCCTCTCTCACTGCCATCTTCCCTGTCTGTCTTTTACCCCTCTCAGTTAGTGACAGTGCGTCCATTCCCAGCTCCAAACTAGAAGAATGGAGCACTATAAGCAGGAGTAGTTTCTTATCAGCGAACTCTCCACTAGTCAGTCCAGTGGATAATCCTCACTTAGAAGCTGACGCAAAATCCTTACAGGTAAATAAGAACATCCTATAAGTATTTCCTCTTCCTTCTGAAAGATGGGAAGTAACACGCGTTTGCGAATTAATAAAACGATTCATTCTATCAGTTCTCAATATGACATGAAATGTGTGTGATTATAATACTTTAATATAATTATTATTACCATTATTATTACCATTATTATTATTATTATTATTAACAACAACAATACATATAATAACGATTATTATGATGATTAATAGTATTATCATTATTATAAAAATCACAACAACAATAATAATGATAAACTATTATCATTATTATTATTATTATTATTATTATTATTATTACAAACATTAAATTAACCAGTCAGTCACCTGCATTGAGAGGCAATGGTGTGTCCTGCTAAATGACATGGATGAATAACGACGCCGTCTGAATAGAGTTAATGATAATCTGTGTAAGGTTATAATCTATATTATTACTCTCTAATTTTGAGGTCCAATCGTATATTGTCTGTGCCCGTGTCTGTGCAGGACCACATTATCAAAAGATATGAAATAATCCTGTGATTTTAATAACGAACGCATTACTTAATGTAAGGTATTCCTTTTAATTATACGTACAATATAATCTGTATAGAAACGCACAGTAGTGCACAGTAGATCATGCAGATTTAAATGATAGTGGGCGTGTATTTGACCTTGTGCAACTCTTCTGAATCATATTTTTTAAAAACAACAGCAGTATTGTCTCTAAACATATGAAATGCAATGTATACGTTCTTTGTATGATCATTTAAGCAGCATTTTAAAATAATACAATTACAACTATTTCATTTTGTCATCTGCTAATCGGCAATATTAATGATTCTGGACAATAGTATGATTGGTAAAAATATTACACTACTGTAATATTATCATGTAGAAATAATAGTCTGTTTTTCTGTAATGTATTCAAACATAAAAGATAATAATGATTCAAATAAGGAAAATAATATGTCGATGAGAGTTGGACAGTTATGACAATGTCCTAATAAACCTTTCGCACTTTCATTGAAGAATGTTTGATTCTCCCAAAACTTGTTGATAATCATTTATTGTAACACACACTTCAGATAGAAATATACAAGACAATATTAAAATCTATATTAATAAGGAAATAGTTGTAGCATGCTGACCGACACACATTACATGTTGCATTATCGTTGTCTGGATGCATCATTTTATTAAAAATTATATGCCAAAACTTACTGAATGTCAAGCACTTTAATAACTAATAATAACACACACACGCACGCACACACGCACGCACGCACACAGGCACGCACACGCGCGTTTTAAATAGCCAAATTCTGGCTTGGTTGTTCTCATTGTTTGTGCACAAGTCAGCAGCAGTCAGCATTCGTAATGGAAACGAATTTTTCTAGCGTGAAACTGTTTTAGTAACAGATGATTGAAACATGTATCATATGTCTATATGCACCGTTTATTTTCTAATATCAATCTAAATAAATCAAATTAATTCCATTCAGATACGGATTTATTATAAAGCTTGAATTTCAGCGCCGCACTTTGCGCATACGAGTCTCTATAGTGCGAGTGCGCCTTTACAACTAACATCACAACTAATCCAGTACACTCCAACACGTGGTGTCTAACTGTTTACGTTATATTATTATTACTACTACTATTATTATTATTATTATTATTATTATTATTATTATTAATAGTACTACTAGCTGAAGAAGGGGAAGAGCGATGGATGACGCCTTGTCATCGATGGGAGGAGTGAGGGGCATTGAAAGGCCGCAAGGCAATTGATTAATCGATTATTACAGGAGATTAGTGGTTTATGTCTCGTGCAGTACGACGGAATAAATCTTTATTACCGGAGCACGAGCGCTGCCTGGACTCCCAGCTCATTACGACTCTGCAGAACAAGTCACTTCAAAGTCTAATACTTGCCCTATCGCCTGAACACTGTAGCTCTGATATATTGCAATAATTAGCTCGTGTGTGAAGATGTATTTGAAAAGAAATGATCAGATAATACCAACAAACCTGAAAGTGAATCCATCAAAGTCAATCGATCATCCCCGAGGGTAAATATGATCATGATGCTGCTAAAAATAATAAATAAATAATAATATTCAACAGAATGGGCCAGTTATATGGACACACACACACACACATATATGTATCCATATGAATGCCCCACTCTGTATAAAAATACAAAAAGGAAATAATACAACTTTATTATTATCATTATTAATATTATTATTATCATTATTTATATTAATATTATTATTGTTATTATTTTTATTATTATTATTTGTATTATTATTTTTTTTTTATGACTGTATTATTACGGTTCATCACATTATAATCTGGGCCTTTACAGTTTCCCAGAAACGCTTAAAAGTTCAGTTACTACCTTGGAAACAGTAAATGATTGTATTGTGTGTATTCCGATAGTCAACATGTTGATATGAAAGCCGCTTTTTATTTTAGACCTACAGATTAAAAACGTATATAGTTTAAAGCTTATATATATATATATATATATATATATATATGCTCATAAATATATATATATATATAAATACAAGATATTTCGTTTTATACTTAGTTGTGTCAATGACAAATATTTTCCGTGTGTGTTCCTTGTTTTCGCTATTACCACGCAAATATGAAAGTGTGCTGCTATGATGATATTTTAGGAAGCCGAGCACGGAAAAAAACACGATTTCAGCTCACTGAATTATTACATTTATATATACATATATATATAATTAGAAAAATAAGATAAAATAATGTGTTATTATTAATTTTAGAAATTATTACTATTGGGGAATTATTATTATTATTATTATTGACATAATTTTATCTTGTGAACTTGTTTTTATTTTACTTCTTGTAGCTTCTATTTTCTTCTTTTCTGCCGTAATCTTTTTTAGCTGTGCTTATTAAGATACATGGGCGAAAGCGAGCAAACTTATTTAAAACACACTGATAATTTTGCCCATAATTTTTTATATGCTTGTGGGCATATGTAGCACGCCTATATGCTTGTTCTAATGCCTGTGAGGCAAATGTAGTAAGCCTACACGTATGGCTTGTATTAATTTCATGATTACAATATGGCAGTGAACACTCCTCAGAAAATGCTCTGAGAAAAGAGAATGAGCAATTGCTAACAACAATGCAGGTCTGAATCCGTGTGCAGTAAGTCCAACGTGTAAATTCCACACGGTTCTATTCTACCTTCTTACACTGGTGTGCTTTCTTTATACGCAACAACGTTGCAGTGATGGCGTGGACTTAGGTGTTAGTTTGTACCCAGATGTCAGGCTTTTATAGATTTTATAACATTTATAGATGAATACAGATTCCTCACCTGTGTAAACTTCCTGCAAACACTGTGTGTTAGGGACGGAGGTTAAACTTCCAGGGCTGCAACAACTGACAAGAGATTGGGATGCTAGGTCAGCTTGTCCATCGCACAGCAATGACGCCGCATGACATAAAAAAAATGCAGTTTTCTTAAAAAAAGAGGAAAAGTTATCCAGGTTATCCCCAAAATGTTAAGATGATTTAGCATAAAATATTTACTCAAAACACACAGATCATTGTTTAAATAATAGTTTACTTTTACATTTTAAAATTAAACTTCTAATTTTAAGAATAATAATCAGATAAGACTTAAGTTTAGATTTTAAATTAGAATACTTATTTCACATGTTTTGAATACAATTTGTCCTCAGCTCAGTAACCCTGGCGCTATCATTCTGCCCAGTTTAGTTATTCGTTCTCATTCTCATAGGTTACGATGCCTTATCTTTGTGATTTGTGTGATCACATTTACTTATGCCTTACTCCAATTCTCTCACTTACAGACGCCGAATGGCTTGCCCACAGTGAACAACTATGTCACAGCGCCCAGCATCCATCAATACCATCCTCCCACCCAAGTGTCGCCTTACATGGGGTACAGCGGCACCACGTTGGCTTATGTGACCGGCCCCACATGGCAGCCGCCCAATGGCAGTGCTCTCTCTCCCCACAGCTGTGACATCACTGCCCCGCTGGCTTTCAAGACTATGGTACCTGCCCGGGACTCCATGCATCACATCACTGCCTCTGCTTTCTGATTAAAAGCAGGAAGATGGCGCATGTGGGACAGAAATTTCCAGAACTTCCATTGCTGGATGGACTAATGTCAGCTCTTTGATATATTTATGAATGACTTGCCTGAGGAGTACAGTTCTTCTCTGGGTTAAATTCCCATCAAATCTATGTTTTTCTACAGAGAAAGAGTCAGTAGTTCTTTATTTTCATGGTGCAGATGAGTGTGTCTTCATAGACTATATTGCAGTGTAGAGCACAGTGATCGTTCCTCATCAAAAGGATTTATAGGTAGCACAACTTCAGTGACATCCTTTCTGTGAATATGTATACTGAATAAGCATTATGTAATGAACCGGTCAGTCTGCATTTAAGTGTTTCAGGGTGTTGTAAAGAACTTCAGATGTTTTCCACTTGTTATTGTCACAATTTGATAAAGAAAATACAATTTTTTTAGGATACCAATTTCCATTCTTTTTTAATGTATGTCAGAGCATTTGGGAGAATTTATTGCATTTATTTATTAATCTGTAAGGTACATTGAATGTTGTGCAATTATTACACACCAATGTAAGCATGCAGAGCCATTGTGGGACATTGATGCACATTCTGATACTACCAGCATTCATTCATGCTACATTAATGAGCAGTGAAGCTGCACACTTCCAAACGTTGCACAATGAAATTGAATGTATCATTATTAAATGAAACAAATGACAGACCTCAATTTATGGATTATTTTTCCAACTGTTCCTTTCCACATTATTATTATTATTACTCTTATTATTTATTATTATTTTCGTTGTTGTGGTAGAACGTCATTACAATTTCTGAACACTAACCAAGGCAACTTTAGAGAAACAGTACCAAAGTACGAAAGCTGTAGTAATATTACAGAAACACTAATATTAATAGTAGACTGAGTATAAAATATGAATATTATAATTAAATGTGACACTATCACATAATGAGCCAATGTGCTATTCTATTCTAGTAAAGGTAAAAAGTATATATCAGTAAGTAATACGCATTTATATTAGCCTGAGCCCTAAACTGGTGCTAAGCTGATTATATAAGAAAGGTCAAATATTCTGATCCAACTATTAGTTTTAGTTCAATATCACTGTTGATCTTTCTGGTTGATATTAGCAACTTCATTAAACTTACAATATGATTTTAAGCAACACATTAAGTGTTAAAAGCTTAAATTCAAGTATTTCTGACTTTTGCATACAAACTACACCAGTTCCCAAGAATTTCCACACACCCTGTATATATAGTCTAACAAAAAAAAAAAAAAAAACATATTCCAACATAACACTAATCCTAGTACATACTAATCAACAGTATTCTACTTAAAACAAACAAAATCACATGATTAAAAGGTCATTTTTATATTTGGCATCAAACAATATACAATAAAAAAGATACTTTTAAGGAACAGAGGCACAATGGGACAAATCTCCCCGAGTTCCGTAATTAAAACGTAGAAAGCCAACATTCAAGTGACAACTTAGCCACATGTTGCAACACATGTTGCAGTGTAAACAGCTGAGCCAATTCTGCTGCTGATTTGACTTGGAAAACACTTACATTCTGGCACCGTGGTCACGGACCGTTGCTTCAGAGACTCAGTGACCGTATATGAACCACCACAGGTAAAAAGCACCACAGGTACAGTGCATCATAGCTACCACACACACACACACATACACAAACACAAACACTGGTGACGTCGTTCTATTCAAACCAGCAGCTTTGAATGCCATTTACGTGTAGGTTCAGGGATACGGACGTTGACACTGCACCTGCATGTGTTTAACATACTCAGGGTATCCGTGCATTCTTCACACTAACTACATACAATATATGCAACTTTATATGCCCAATGATGAATAACATTTATATCCAGAATATCCAGAACAAACACTCGATGACGGTTTCACTGAGAGTAAGCTAAGCACCTATAAGACAGTGTTTTGCCAAAATTGTAAAACAAGCAAATGTTTACATTTCATCAATTCCATTTAACTACCATGCTAAGCTTAAATATCACCCCTTCCCAAACACATGCACACAACTGTGTGCAATTAATTCATATAGAAAGCAATATCAAATGTCTAATGGCTATCTGTAGCTTATTTCTAGGCTTCAGACATTAAACAGGGTCGAAAATCAAATACCAAAGAACATGTGCTAGCTTTGTTTAATAATGACCAAAAGCAGACTGTTTTCTTGGTGGATTAGAAAAACGTGCTCTAAACACACACAGGTGACTTCACACCTCATAGTCAGAGTAGATCCACTTATGGAAAGCACAGACTGGCTTTCTGTACTGGTTAACCTTCACACTGCTGGGGTTAAGAATGCTAGGAAAAGCTGAGCAACTACATACAGAAGTGTGTCGAAAAATATATATATAATTTAATTTATTAAACGCTAAACATTTTAATGACAAACGTTATTATAAACCAGAAGTTATGTAAAGATATGAGTAACTGAAGTACTGCATGTGTCAGGAATTCTCGAGCATTGAACTGAGCCGTAGGATGATAGATGGAATGTTCTGCAATACATAAACTTCAAAATACTATTAAAAAAATTGTTAGATCCTTATGTAGACAGCACATAGCAGAGCTGCCCACTGTCCACTTCACTTGAAACGCCAATTCCCACAAAATCGAATGTAATATCTAACAAGCTGAGTGACTTAGTGAATTACAGATCTAAAACAAATTACAGGCATTTAGCGAAACAAAGAAACAAACTGCAGGATATACAGTATGTTGCTAGAGAAACAAAGAACCACAGCTGTTTGTGTTCTCCACTGACATTCTCTTAACCCGTCACTTGTTTCTGTTTTGAGTAAACAGTTTGAGTTCATTTCTATTGTATCACTTATAAAGTTTTTTTTTAGAGTGCTCTCCTAATAGGTACACAAATATTTTTAAGTTGAACAAAGTAAAAAAATATCAGGTTTTAGTCAGGACCCTGGCCATGTAGCACTTTGCCAGATTCGCATTGGTCAGTTCAATCAAGACTTGTCCGAGCTTGTTTACTTTTCTGAATGAAAAAAAAAAAGTTGGACATGTTATATTCTGTAAGGATGTATCTGTTTTACAACACATTTATTTGACTTTAAAGCCTTCTCCTTGGAGGAAATGTCACCAGAGTACAGAGAAATGACATGACAATATAAAGTGTCTAATCATTATGTATTGGCTTTGAGAAAGGCTTTAAAAAGGCAATGTCAGCCTTATATACTCTGTCAGACCATGTCATATGCTGTCATTACCTTTGAAATGGTTGGCGGCATGGATGAGTCAGCTTTCTCCAATTTCCTCCGTCTCACTTTGCTTTCCGTCGCACATAGCATTCTGGCCCCTAATAATCCAGACCACATTGTGACTATATCCATCCAGGTAATTCTCAGTCTTCCATGTTTTCAGACTCCCTCCACAAGTCATGTCATTACACTTCTTTCAATACTGCCATGTGGGTGCCTCATTATGATCATAACAACATAACGTGCAAGATTTGACGTGGTTCAGTGCCCCCCATCTTGTACACTTGCTCAGTCGTC
This sequence comes from Xyliphius kryptos, assembly GCA_025769995.1. NCBI lineage: Eukaryota > Metazoa > Chordata > Actinopteri > Siluriformes > Aspredinidae > Xyliphius > Xyliphius kryptos. The sequence continues at coordinate 7,414,032 of JAOUQT010000002.1, read as the reverse complement.
ATCATCATCGTCCATGAGATTCTCAACAACTTCCGAAGGTACTTGTTTTCAAAAGCCTGAATACATATTTCTACTTTTTAAATAAACATAGTAAAATAACTTGTATTGAGATCAGGATATAGGAGATATAGGGTTTCTGCCATGTCCCCAAACTCCTGCAGTCAGTAAGTCCAAGTGGTGACCCTTTCAAACTAATGCAATTTTTAAAAATGTTTTCCCCAGTAATTCCAGACTGGTTGAGTATAGGCAATGTAATCTAAAAATTACCTCCATATTGATCAATAAATCTGAAATCAAACACTGGATTCTACAGGGGTTAGACAATGAAACTCTGGTTTTAGACCACAATAATTTATTAGTATGGTGTGGGGACTCCTTTTGCGGCCAATACAGTGTCAATTCGTCTTGGGGATGACACA
>JAOUQT010000002.1:7396781-7408434 GCA_025769995.1 Xyliphius kryptos | reverse complement strand
ATGCAGAACAGCTGAAGGCCACTATTGGAGCAACCTTGGCTCTCATAACACCTGAGCAGTGCCACAGACTGATCGACTCCATGCCATGCCGCATTGCTGCAGTAAAAGGAAAAATGAGCCACAACTAAGTATTGAGTGTTGAATATGATGATACTTTTCATGTTCATATTTTTCAGTTAGTCAGCATTTCTAAAAAACATTTTTTTGTATTGATCTAAAGTAATAATCTAATTTTCCGAGATACTGAATTTGGGTTTTTTTTATTAGTTGTCAGTTATAATCATCAAATCTAAAGAAACAGAAACTTAAAATATATCAGTTTGTGTGTAATGAATGTATATAGTATAAAAGTTTCACTTTTTGAATGGAATACTGAAATAAATCATGATATTCTGATTTTTTAACCAGCAACTGTACCACACTTTTCCTGACAATTACTAATTACAAATGAAAAAGAGCTAAAGAAAAAAGAAATTTTGCAAAAAAAAAAAAAAAAAATCAACAAAATCTTGAGATTTTTATTTCAAAGGTCTCCAACATACAATACATTTCCATTACAGACTTTACTGCCAGATTCATTGTGAAATCAAATGCATATAACATGATGACAATTAACACGACAATTTATTATTTATTACATTCTTTAAATGTATTTTACTGAAATATGATCAGTATCAAAATTTGTAAATGCATGTAAAAAATTTAGGGCTCGAAACTATTTGTCACAGTATTACTCTTATAAACTTTCATTCTTTAATATGAAATTCATTTAGCTTAGCCTTAAAAATCACAGTACTTGAATTGACCTGGTTTATGACTGACCTATGGATGTGAAACATAATTAAAAATCAAGAGCTATTAAAGATCCACACTGACAAGCTACAGAATACGGTATATTTAGGCATAAAATATTCAGTTAGAAAAACATTATTAAAATTGTATGCAAATGTCATTTACATGATGGTTAATATTTCAGTAAAATATTTTACATTCATACTCATATACCTGCTCTCAACTTCATTCTTCATCAATACTGCAATAGAATGTTGGTATTTAAAATAATAGGCTGGTATTCAGAGAGAAAGTAAGCTTCCATTAGATATCAGTGACAGTCTTGTTTTTTAATCTTAAGCTGAATCTCATCCCATTCATGCTAGTGATGAGAGTAAAAGCAGCGTCATTCTTTGAGAATGAATCAGTTCAGCAGTTACAGTAAACTGTAACTACAGATGTCCACTGATATCCTTGCATCACAGATAAGAATATGAATAATAATTATATACAAAGATGAAAGTTTTATTCTTCTCTAGAAATCATTATGATTAAAACTAGATATGATAACTAATGAGGATATAAAGCTCAAGTTGTTCTTAAGACCCAAGCATGGCCAAAAATTGAAATTGTGCTATTTACTTCATATTATTAATATTATTATTAATTTTTTTGGAAAACGTTCCTATAGTTCTGATTATTCGATGCATGCATGTACATGAGACCTACAAAGTGAAAGCTGTCTACTCCCTGACAGCTCTTATCACCAGTTTCTTCGCAGCCAGCCAGAGACATACTCGTAAACTAGCAGCATGACAGCACCTCCTACACACAGCGAACCACATGGCATGAGAATCATTTACTATAACACAAGATGATATTGTAGATTATTATACACTGTAGATTTAGAATACCTGGTCCAAGTCTCATGATTTTGGGAACTAGTCCTTTGTATAAGGCAAGAAATCTTTGAAAACAAAAATCAAACGTTCACTTTAGAAATCAAAATTAAAATCAATTGACAAATATTTAATGATGTTATCTAGTACAAAGAATGATATAATTTTAATTAATCTTTAAATATTACCACTAAAGCATATGATTATCCAATTTAATATGTGTATATCAATGGAGTGTTAAAACTCTGAACATTAGTGTTAGAAAAAAAGATAATCCATACACCCTGTGGTATTTAAGCTGATACAAAGCCTTAAAATTGGCCATGTTGTGTACCTGCCCCTAATGTGTTCAAGCTGATCTTTGGCTCGGGGTCGCAATTCTCCATGTCCCAGCCTCTGTCCCGTGCCTTTGCTGGCGATAATAAGGCTCGAGCCACTTCCTTTCTGCCCTGCTGTCTGATTAAACTGACCTGTTGAGCGCCGTGCGCCTCGTTAGGACCTGCGTAACGATGTCTCCCATAGGGACCACTAATTAGCCAGGACTGTGTTGTGTTAAGAGGATTGGACAAAATAGGCTAGAGGGGGTACCCTCTCAGCACCCCAAAGCTCAAACGGCTACACTTAGTGGCTCAGTCTCACACACCGAAAATGACACACATCCCACCTTAACCCAGGCCCCAACTGATCTAATAAGGAGCAGTCTGCCAGTCTCCATGAGCAAAGTAAAAGAAGCAAATCATAACCATGAAAGCTCATAAAAGCAATAAATTTACTTGTACGCTTGTCAGCTAAGAAAGACTCTGTATCTAGACAAGTCTCACCAAAAAGCCTAACAGAATCACAGCAAATTCATTATTACAATCACAAGTGTAATGAACTAAGCAGTAAATTAATGTGTATAAATTATATGTTAGTATTAACAGGGATTCTGCAGGTATCAGAACGTCTTATCTAACAATATAATGCCCTTCAATGGCATTGTATTTTCTAATACCATAAGCATCGATGGGCACAAGCAGCCTACAAAAATCCAACATGGATGTTTTTTTTGTGTTCTGGTTTAATGTCTGGTTGACCATAAGCACAGTCCAGAATTGTTAACTGCAGAGGTCATTTTGTTATTTTGACATATAGGACATATCCACATTTTATTAAGTAGAATCAGAAAGCATTAAAACCATTAGTATGATTTCAACAAGCATAACAATTTTTTAAGGATTTTTGAGAAAAATATTACCTGCACCATTCGTATGCATCTAATGAAGGCATATGAAATGCCAACAGCATATGAAATGCCTTCATTAGATGCATGCGAATGGTGCAGGTAATATTTTTCTCAAAAATCCTTAAAAAATCGTTATGCTTGTTAAAATCATACTAATGATTTTTAATGACATTTAAGGCCTTAATTTTTTACAATCAATTTAATTATTTTTCATGCATTTTAATACCTAAGGCAAATAATATTTATGATAGAAAATGTAATAAAAACTAACAAAAGTAAATATCTAACAAAACATGAACAACAACATTGGACAGAAAAGCTGGGGGTTGTTAGTTGAAGAGGATATAGAAATATAAATAAATAATAGAAATAACATGACATTTATATAAAATGTCTAGACAAAAGATACTTTTTGCTGATTCATTGACTTGAGTAGTTAAGGCTCAGAGTAAGAGTAAAAGTCCTACATTAATGTTTGGGCTATGTGTAAATTGTTTTGCAGAGCAAGAAGAACAGCTCACCCTTCTTCACGGTATACCAGGGTCATGGTCTGGTAACAGGTCCTGTACTTTATCTCTCCTGGGATTGGCTGAGGACCCTGGATACGGCTCTTAGCTACGTCAAAGGGGATGTTCACACAGGATGCAATTGTTCCTGACATCAAGCCTATAGTAAACTTTCGCATGAACTCCAGACGATTATCCTTTAGGAGAGAAATATAAAAGAGTAAAAGAAATTCTAAAGCATCCGTTTAATTCCAGTATATTGTTCTGAATAATTGTGGTAGGAGCAAATGATGGTTTCTTAAAATATAGTTTTGGAGAGCTGAGCATGATTCCAATGTAGAAAATGAGATTTCAGAGCTGAATTGCAAAAAAATAAACCCGGCAGACAGAACATTAAACAGCTGGCCACTAAAGTATGCAGTTGTTGCCCTTCTATATTTCTGAGTTTGACTTAGTAATTTTTTTTTAATACTAAAAATTGTGGAGTCATTAAAGAGCGGATAACGTAAGGCATTCCTTATGGCTATAGAAATTAACCTGTAGGTGGTAAGGAGCAGAAAAGAGAGAGTGAGTAATGACAGAAGTATACAGAGGAGGGATGGGGATTGTGAATATGACTGCAAATCTGTAATGGAAGCTCAGATCATTTTATGGTAGCAGGATGTATATTAGTATTTCCTTGGAACAGTGTATCTCCTATTGGCTGAAGCACACCACATGATACAGGGTGAGTTTTGGCACTAGGATTTATAAACAGGGTTCATGCAAGCAGACTGGGCAGGCATATGGGGGCAATTTGGGTAATTGGGCTGTGACTCGGCACTGGAGTATTACAGTACCAAAAACAGGCAAGACCCACGCAGCTTTGACAGCTAATTGGCCAGGATATTTTTACAAATGACAGCAGCCTTGCTGGGCCCGGCATTTCTCAAAGAAGCGGACACCCTGAGTGACGAGCTGAATCAACAGCTAATACAAAATTCTGCAGCGGGTGGGGGTAGAAGCACTGCTCTGAAAAGCACTACCAGCACTGGACCCTAACATAACACTCTCTTTTTAGTCTTTTCCTCACTACAACCCCACTAGACCATGTGCCTTACAGGATACAAACAAATGTAAGTTAATATGGAATTTGATCAGGCTTCACTGAAGCATTACGCTAAAACATACAATTGGCACACATAAGATGGCCATGCTAGAAACCACCAGAAGAGACCAGAAGAGATCAGGCTATATGAATCTCAATATCTTTACAATGAGTCCATCTGAAACCTCAAGGTCATCAAAAATTCTGACCACCTCTTCAGCATTGAAAGAGCAGGGTTCAACAGGACGCTTTTAGACAATGACACTGCAAGAGGAAATTAAATGCTCCGCACCTCTTACATACTAAATTTCTAATACTGAAACAATACCACTGTCTGCTTCCAATTAGGTAACTGAGAGTAAATATAAATCTATGTAGAGCATATGGCTCTGTTTCAATTTAACAAAATTAGCTTTTGTTTGGGAGTAGATCCCTGCCGGATGTGTAACGTGAACCTTTGAGGATATGACCGAGCACAAACATAAAAAGGATTAGTATGGTTGATTTTACCATCCCGTTTCCTTTACATCCCCACCTCTGTATCTCTCTATCTCTCTTTACAAGCCTACAAAGCTTATTAAACATTTTAAACGTATGATAGTCTACTGAGGGAAAAAAAGAAGTTTGAACCAATATTACATTTCTTGCTCTATAGTTGTCATTAAAGACAAGTGCACATCTTCGTGATATCAGAATCACATGATAATGTTTGATTTTTTACCTGGCTGGCAGGAAGGGCATCTTTAACATTAAAGTAGAAGCCAAAGTAGATCATGTTGAAGACTCCATGGCGTCCCAGGGTGGAGGTCAGGCCCTTATTTAGCCCACGCAGACCAAAGCCATCTGAATTAATGATCATTCGAGCCTGGGCAAATGTGGATGGTTGCTAGATGGAAAAACAGGCGCAGATACAGAAGAATCCTATTAGAAGTACATTTTGACATTACATAGTCTCAAGATTATATTGTCACTTACCACTTGGAAGGAATCTCGGTTGGCCTGAAGACTCACTTTTACCACCTCGAATGGATTCACCACTATAGCTTCCGTTAAACCTGAGCCAAGCCCAGCTAGGGCAAAAGCCTGGCAGAGACAGAAAATATGAAAGCCAAGATACCAAATCATCTTTGATGGAGACAATATTTGTGTTGGATACAAATACACATAATATTTACATTGAACATTCAGAGCTCTAGACAAAATGTCAGACCAGACCAAGACCGTAATTCACTGTAAACCTTCATTCATTCATTCTCTTCCGATTAATCCACATGGGGTTGCAGGCCAACTGGCACCCGCCCAGCGGCTCTGGGCCGAAGGGCAGGAATAACACTAGACACGGCAGCAATATATCATAGGCCACATATAGTCACACACCAAGGGCCACTTTAGAGACAACATTCCCTCCCAAGGGATCAAACCCAGGTCCTTCTTGCTGTGAGGCAACAGCACGACCCATTGTGTCACCCTGCTGCCTTCACTGTGAACAATGCAACAGTAATATCAAGCTTGCTATGAATGTGTGTGTTCAGATGGAAAGTATGACTAACACACTAGCTGACACAAATGCCAGCATATCTGTATATGCACATACTATTTATATGTGTATTTATGTGATTGTGTAAGGGGCTATGTCTTTACTGGAGTAACAGAGAGAGGTCAGGGCTGTAAATGCTTCTCATTACTCTCCCCCAGTTTCTATCCCCAACACACCACACTAGACCATCATCTTAAATAGGCCTCAGACATGTTTACACAGCTAGCCGTCTACTCTTTCATTTGTTATTTGTATTATTACTGCATACGTCCTCATCCATCAAGCTGAGCCCTCTCAGCTGCATTTAACAGCAAGAGGGGGCTCTGACGCACTACTCAAACACACCCTTTACACTCAATCCATTGCTAATGATCTTATCTACCTTACTGTGTCATATATTTCACAGGATTGACCAAATCTTCTAGCTACCTAAGTAGGTACACAATGGCATGTGGCATGGCGGATGGGAGAAAGCTGATCTTAGGGATATAATGGATAGACCAGATAAATCATTTCCATCTTATGTCTGAAAAAAAAAAACGTGGACAGGAGATACGGGGAGAACGTGGGTATGACAAAGCTGACAGAAGGACCTCATCTATTGGGCACCAGGTAAAAGCGCCCTCTTATATTAATGGATAACCTGTAATACTTGGATAACATATACATAGTTTTAATCTATTCAAATAACTCGAAGCAATATACAGTTGTAATTGGCAACTTTAGGTTCCTTTGTATGTAACATACTTTTTCTAATCAGATCAATATTAACACACCCTACAATGATTTCTACAGTTTGTATGCAAAAGGATCATGGGTGTATTGGTGTGTGTGTGCGCGCGCACGTGTTTATGCATATAGTACAATGGATATAAAAAGTCTACACACCCCTGTTAATATGGCAATTCATTTATTTATTTTTTTTCTTATATGTGAGACACATTTTGTGCAATTTAATTAAACTAAAAATAAAATAAAATATTGTTGCATAAGCGTGCATACTTTACAATCTGTATTAAAAGATCAGCTGTTATATTAAGATTTTCCTTAGATTTAATGCCATTTTAGTTTCATTTTATAACAAAAGCCATGCTCTACAAAGAGCATACAATGCATCAGTGGGGTCTGATTACTGACAGGCATCAGTCAATAGAGGGTTCAAACAATTTTGGCACTAGATATACCAGGAAACACAGTGCAAACAGTCATTAATAATTCGACAAAATATGACATGAGTGACACCGAGTTGAAGAACTGGACATCTTTCCAAAACACATGAGAACACAAGGAAAAAAACTTGTCTAGGAGGCTGCCATGAGACCTACATCAACATTTAAGGAACTGCAAGCACTTGATCGGAGTAAAAACAACACTGCGCATCAAAGTGAACAGTTCAAATCTGGCCTGTTTTTCCTTTAGAATTGTACAGATAATGTGTCACATTATATACTCAATTAAATACACTATGCATTATATAGATATTACATGACATTATATACTACCATTAACCTGGTATTTTACGGGGGTGTTTCAACAACTTATAGCCACTGCATGTGCATGCACTGTGCATCTGCGATGACTTACCACACTCTGAGATAATGCAGTGTAACTTAGCAGGTTCTTGTATTGCTCAAAGGTGAAAAACTGTAGTGAGGAGAGAACACATCTATCAGTATCATTTTGTCGAGCATACATATATACCACGACACACAGACACACACACGCAAAGAGAGATGTGATTCATGCCACCACCCTGAGCAAACACAGCTCACACACAGATTATGAAGATCATAACAGCAACATGTTCTTGCGTGCCCACAATACACACTAATGAGACTGACAGCAATGAGCGCTGGACATTGTTAAACTGTAAAACAGTCAAGAAGTCTATCTTTTTAAAAAATAAAAAAATTAAGCTACATGCACCCAACAACTGTATTACAAATATAGAGTACTAATTATTCGTTTCTTAGTTATGGTGATATTTTAACACAACTAATTATTAGAAAAAAGCATTACTTTTCCATAATGAACCAGAAAGAAATAAAAAAATCCCTTTAAAAACATTTGCATGAACAGTAGTGTCTTTAGATTGTATAGACAATACAGGGGAAAAAAAAAAGAAATTCCACTGTGCATCAGTTCATCTGGCAGAAATAGTTGTAAAGAGGTCAAAGGGAGAATGGACACATTGCTTGAACTGAAAGGAAGGTTATGCTAACTAACCGCTCTTTAAAACCACTGATCAACCATGAAAAAAGCAAGTCAGAATGCACAACAAGTAAATCCCTGAGGCAGATGGGCTACAACAGCAAAAAGACATCAGTTAGAAGGACGGGTATATCTCCGGATACAGGCTAGCCGACAGAAACCTGGTAAGTTTTTTATTTCAAATCTTAATTGGTCATGATGTAGACGCTCACCTACTGATTATTGCGCATGAAAATCTCAGCAGTTTTGAGCCCCTCTTCAAAGGGTTAAAGTCAGAGAGATCATAATTTTTAACCCGTTTGACATCAATATTAACTAAAGCTGGTGACCTGTGTCTTCATGATTTAAAGCATTGTGCTATTGCTACATGATCTGCAATTTAGATAATGTAGTGCATGAATGAACATTTAGCTCCTACGAAATGAGTCTGTCAGTGTTAATGGTAGTACAAAGATGATTCTAAAGCAAGCACAAAAAATCTTCACTATGAGCCTGTGAGTTAAAGGCAGAGTGATGCATGTAATCATCCTCAATCACAATCCCAGAATAAGTTCAAAAGGCTACATCAGCTGAAAATTGACGCTTACATTTTCTGGGATTCCAGTACTAAGGGCCAGTACTAGAACATTATTAGGAATATGTTCAACATTCTTCAGTGCATGTTATACAAAATTTGCTGCTCAAAAGCTTCCTCTCGCAGCCTGGATAGCTAAGCTGTTAGAGCAGGAGCGGCCGAAAAAAAGCCATGAGCATTAGTAACGGAGGTTCGAATTCCTGTGGACTGCAACCGGTGACAAAAGATTCGGATGCTCAGTCAGCTTATCCCTATCCCTCGGAGTTCATCTGTGCAGGCGTATGACAAGAAGCATCCTCTCTGTAGTCCTGATCTTGCCTCATTCGACTATCACCTGTTCGGCCCCCTGAAAGAAGCCCTATGAGGTTCAATATGAAATGGTAAAGAGAGTGGTGCAAGCATGTCTGTCTAAAAAATGTTAATAAAGGAATATGGAAATTGTTGAATTATTGAAAAGAATGGAGTTTAAGGTGAATTTATATATTTAACTTTTATGAAACCTGAATAAAATAAATTCTACAGCTAGAGAGTGTATACATTTTGGACTCACCCTTGTATATACAGATTATTAGAAAATGTAACATGTAATATTATACCATTGTCTGTTATTGTTAACTTTCTGCTTCTTTATAGCAATTAAATTAATGTTGAGGATAAAATAAAATTAAAGGATAAACAAAGTAAGAAAACATTTGTCTGAGCCAGCACACTTCAGCTCATATACTACCAACTGCTGCATGAAGGAAATACCTGCCTCCATGTTCCTGTGTTTGTTGTGTACATTGTTATTCTGCTTTGTCAGACAGTTGTTACCTTAACTGCTCTCTTTGGTGTCTCAGCTAGAATTGGTGGTAGGATTCCCTTGTAAAAACCATACATCCTGTAAACAACAGATGACAATTCATTAACACACAAACACGGGTACGATGAATGCACACTGATTACGTAGCTCATATGAATTCAGAAAGGTTCATTAAGAAAAAATGCACAACTATCCAAACAAAAAGCGCTTAATAGATCTGCAAACACCTGTTAACCATTCAATGCTAAAACGTGTTTACATTATTCACGAGTCGTCAAAATGGTTAGGACTTCCATAGAAATGTGCACTGCTGACCAGATGTTCCTAGTATGAATGGAAGATACCAAGGTTCGTGCATAATTCAACTATTTCTACTTAAACTCTGAAATAGTATGCACAAAATGACATAACATTCAATAGATACTGTCCTTTTTTTAATTTCACCTAACAGCCTAATTTGTAAGAAAATAATTATTTTCATACAAACAGTGAAAAATTGGTAAGCAATCATTCCACCCGTTGCAGACAGCATCACGTTAGCCAGTTTCATTGTGCCACTTTTTATGTACTTAACTCGTCCCCATCATCACAGACACATACTGCTCATTATTTTGACAGCGTTTCAACTGTTTTTTTGCCCGTTTGTTTCCAAGCAATTGTTTCCTACCTTTAAACAGGTATAACTGGTCTATAAGATTCAACAAGCGAAAACTAACCGCAAAGTGGAAATAGTGGACATAAAAAAAAGGCTCGTCACTGTATCCTTATTTATAAAGAGTTCCGTTCAGTTACATTTATAAACATACTTGCCTGGAATAACAACATGCATGACATCCGACAAGTATGATACCTGATAAGTACATTAATGATGGGGGATTAAAATAAACCCATACATGTATCTCAGACTGAGTAATGCTGAAACAGTCAATAATAAAGTTTAAGCATAAGTACAGTAAAGTACAGTGCTCAGCATAATTAAGTACACCCCTTTAAAAATTAAGATTTTAATCAGTATCTCAGTAATAAACACAAGAACAATTTCCAGAATTGTGACAAAATATCTTTCATAGAAGATTAGTTTGACCCATTTCCATTGACGTATGATTAATAATAATAACTTGAATGACAAAATCTCCAGTTTAACTCAAAATAGCTAATTACTATTATTACTATTATTTATTAAAAATTAATAAACTCCACAAAAAACTATTACACCTAATATTTATTTGAATGCCATAATGTTTTTCTTCTTAATTAGAATTCTGTAGTCTATAGTTCAGCTTCTCTCCCAGGATTTTCTTCAAAGTTTACTCATTTTTACAACCAGGTCATCACTTTTTGTATGAAAATTCATTGTAATCAGTGGCACACACCTGCGGGAGTATTTTGCTATAAAGGATCCCATAGAAAATATTGATTCTAAAATGACAAGTATCAAGTATTTCGGACACATCTGTTGGGTGTACTCATTTATTCTGTGTGCTATACAAAACCCAATTCCAAACAGTTGGGGGGAAAAGGACAAACTGTAAATAAAACGAAATGCAATAATTTACAAATATTAAAAACCGATACTGTATTCATAAAATAACAGACTACTAAGGTATAAAGTGAGACATTTTTAAATTTTATGCCAAATATTGGCTCATTTAAAATTTCGTGACAGCAACACATCCCAAAAAAAGTTGGGGCAAGGCCAAGTTTACCACTGTGAGACATCTTTTCTCTTTACAAAAGTCTGTAAACGTCTGGGGACTTAGTAGACAAGTTGCACAAGTTGAGGGATAGGAATGTTAACCTATTCTTGTCTAATGTACGATGCGGGTTGCTCAACTGTCCTAGGTATTTTTTGTCGTTGAAATTGTTTGCATGAAATTTCAAAATTTTACATGCTGTCTATGTTCTATTGTGAATACAGTTTCAATTTTTGAGATTTGTAAATTATTGCATTCCGTTTTTATTTACAGTTTGTACTTTTTTCCAACTTTTTTGGAATTGGTTTTTTTATTATAATTTATTCATTGGTTTATCAATGTCATCT
>JAOUQT010000002.1:7368577-7380350 GCA_025769995.1 Xyliphius kryptos | reverse complement strand
TATATATACGTATATATACATATATATATGTATATATATATATACACACACACACACACACACACACACACACACAAATACATCCCAGGCTATGATGTTTTCCTCCATTTGTCAGATTTTGCGTACAGAAAATGAGTTTTCCGTACAGAAAAAGTAACAAAACATTAGTATAGTGTAATGAACATATGGACACAATTGAATGCTTACCCCTCTTTCCGAAAAATGGTTCTGAAACAGTCCCCTAAGCTTTTATAGCTGTTTGGGTCACTCACTCCTCTCTGAATTTGGAACCTGAGGAAACATGGTAAGACTTTTTTACCAGAGATATTTATTCATTTCTATATAATATATATTACCTAGATCATTAGCATGCTATTGTATATGAACCATAACATTTACATTATAAATAAATATCATTGTTATACTGATTTTAAAATCAATTGTTCGACTGACAGCAAGTTAGGAAATTGAAATAATATATTTGGTCAAGGCAGTAAAAAGAAAATAAGAAAAGGAATTCTCTGATCTCTAAGTGGTTCCAGAGTTACTATAGTACATTAAACCTGGTGAAAAGTCAAGCAGTTACTTTAATCCATATTTTTATTTAGTCCTGTTTCCCCATCGCAGACCTGCAGGTTGGAAACTATACTGAGATAAATACACACACATATACATAATGAATTCGGAAAGTATTTCACAGCTCTTCTATTTTTCCGCATTTTATGTTACAGCCTTATTACAAAAAGAAATAAATTCTATACACAATTTCCCATGATAACAAAGTAAAAAAGATTTATTAAAAAAAAAAAATATTTTAAAAATGCATTAATTCCATTCATATTTTCACTTTCACTTAATCCACAAGGGGTCAAGGGCCAGCTGGTGCCCACCAATCAACTCAGTGGTTTCAAACTTATTCTATTTAAGGATTATAAAGGCCACTGTGCTCATTACAACCTTCAATGCTTCAGAAAGTTTTTTGAGAAACATCCCAAAACCATTACGCTTACACCTTCATGTTTTACAGTCTCCACAGTGTACTGTCTTATATTCAGTGTTTATGGGTTGTCTCTGGCCTTTTGACCCAATAAGAACAATCATCTGCCCACAGAATGATGCAACACTTCTTTTGTTAAGCCAGTCACTATGTTCTCTAGCAAACAAACATTTTCAAAATATGTTTTTAGCAATGTTCAGGTAGGCCTCTTCTAATTGTTGTAGTACTCACAGGTCACTGAAGATCTTACATTTCCCCTTGAGCTGATCGTTAGATGCTTCCTTCCCTATAATCTATGCAGATGCTAGTATTTCTTTTCCTATTGTATGTTTAGATTTTTGCCATTTTTATACATTTGATACAATTTCAGCTGAGCAGACATTTAATTTCGGCACTTTATGTTTTTCCCTCAGAAATCAACTCAAATCAAGTTTTTTTTATACTTCGGTACAATGTCAGGAATGACCCATTTTACTCACTGAGCAAAGGTTAAAACCAACAGGTAAAATAGTTGACACGTGTTTCTTTACATAATGATTGACCTCAAAATAAAACTCCACACTGATTTGAACAGGTTCTTTGCGATTACACTCATTTAGCAGTGTGTACGTCATGACATCTGATGTTCTTAAGCAAACAAATATGTTTAACATATGTTTTGTCAGCAATGTTATTGGTTGGCTAAACCTAGTCATTAATTCTTCCATATTTTATATTTTATTTGCGGGCAAAATCTATAATTAAATGCATTAGTGATGTTAGACTGCTATTACAAACCCAGTTCCAAAAAAGTTTGGACAAAGTACAAATTGTAAATAAAAAGAGAAGTTAAAGTTTAAAAATTCCATATTTGATTCAGAATAGAACATATATAACATATCAAATGTTTAAACTGAGAAAATGTTTCATTTAAAGAGAATAATTAGGTGATATTAAATTTTGTGACAACAATACATCTCAAAAAAGTTGGGACAAGGCCATGTTTACCACTTTGAGACATCCCCTTTTCTCTTTACAACAGTCTGTAAACGTCTGGAGACTAAGGAGACAAGTTGCTCAAGTTGAGGGATAGGGATGTTAATGTAGAATTATAGTAGCTCAACTGTATTAAGTCTTTTTTGTCATATCTTCTATTTTATGATGCGCCAAATGTTTTCTATTTAAGACTGCAGGCTGGCCAGTTCAGTACCCAGACCCTTCTTCTATGCAGCCATAATGCTGTAATTGATGCATGTAATTAATCATGTTGATCAAATTGATCAAAAATGCAAGGTCCTTCCTGAAAGAGCTGTCGTCTGGATGGGAGCATATGTTGCTCTAGAACCTGGATATACCTTTTAGTATTGATGGTGTCCTTCTAGATGTGTAAGCTGCCCATGCCCCACACACCAATGCAACCCCATACCATTAGAGATGCAGGCTTCTGAACTGAGCACTGATAACTTGGGTCATCCTTTTCCTGTTTTGGTATGAATGGCACGGCGTCCCTGATTTCCATAAAATCTTCAAATTTTGATTAGTCTGACCACAGAACATTTTTCCACTTTGCCACATCCATTTTAAATGAGCCTTGGCCCAGAGAAGACATCTGCGCTTCTGGATCTTATTTAGATACGGCTTCTTCTTTGAACTATAGCTGGCAACAGTGGCACGAGGAATTGTGTTCGTAGATATGTCTAAACCCATTTTGTGATTTCCAATACAGAAGCATGCCTGTATGCGATGCAGTGCCATCTAAGAGCACGAATATCATGGGCACCCAGTATGGTTTTCCACCCTTGACCCGTTCGCACAGAGATTCTTTCAGATTCTCTGAAACTTTTGATGATATTATGCACTGTAGATGATCATGTGTTCATACTCTTTGCAATTTTACACAGTGAAACTCTTTTCTGTTATCTCTCCATTACTTGCTGGCACAGAATTAGGGGGATTTGTGATCCTCTTCCAATCTTTACTTCTGAGAGCTGCTGCCACTCCAAGATGATCTTTTTATACCCAGTCATGTTAATGACCTATTGCCAATTGGTCCCCCAGCTGTTCCCTTTTTGTACCTTTAACTTTTCCAGCCTCTTATTGCCTCTTCTAAACTTTTCTGAGGTGTTGCTGTCACAATATTTCAAATAAGCCAATATTTGGCATGAAATTTCAAAATGTCTCACTTTCGCCATTTGATATGTTGTTTATGTTCTATTATGAATACAATATCAGTTTTTGACATTTGTAAAACATTGCATTCCGTTTTTATTTACAGTTAGTACTTTGTTCCACCTTTTTGGGAATCAGTCTTGTATTTTTAACACAACTGTATATATACACTCACTAGCCACTTTATTAGGTAAACATTGTTTGTTGAAGGTTGGATTCCCTTTCTTCAAAAGTGCCCTAATTCATGGCATACTTTCAACAGAGATGGTATTCTGCATTCTTTAGTTGTAACCAGTGGTTATTTGAGTTACTGTCATCTCGAACCAGTCTGCTCATTCTCCTCTGACCTCTCATACCAACAAGGCATTTACGTCAACAAAACTACCGCTTAATGGGTATTTTCTCTTTTTTGGACCATTCTCTGTAAACCCTAAAGATGGTTATTTGTAAAAATTCTAGTAGTTCAGCAGTTTCTGAAATACTCAGACCAGCCCGTTTGGCAACAAAAACGATGCCATGGTTCAAAGTCCCATTCTGATGTCCAGTTGCATTTTGGCAAGTTGTCTTAACCACCTTTAAATGCCTAAATGCATTAATTTGCGACAATGTGATTTGCTTATTAGATACAGTATTTGTGTTCACAAGCAATTGAAATAGGTCTACCTATAGTGGCTGGTCATATAGACAGGGTTCTTGCCCATAGTCAATCATCGGGAAGTGATTGATGGCCTATGACATGTCACTGATTTTAATTATTTGGAAATTGAAGATACTAATAATTGCTCGCCAAAAAGTATTGTGCTCCTCAAAAATTAGTTTGCCATTGTCGGATTCTCCCCACCATGTATTTTCTAAACGGGTACTCTATGTCTAACAAGCCACTGAAACTGTACTGAAAATGATGTGTGCACTGCTGGGTCATGAAGAAACATTGAGAAATAATATAAGCATTAGAGGACCAAGTTCATAACTTGGTCAAAATTTAAGTTGTACAAAATAGAAAGAGAAAGGCAGTTCAGGGAATGGGGGTGGTATGGAGAGGAGCAAAGATTCCTCTCATATGGTTTTGACTGCCAAGTCAAGAGGTCAGCAGTTAGTCATTCAGTCGAGTGCCTGATGGGGCCATAAAGAGCATTGGTTCCATCGAGGGAAGGGGTTTACTGAGGTGGCTAGGCTTTCATAAAGCCAACAGATTAACATCTTACAGGGATGTGTCTCAGAATACATTTTTGTAGATTCCCTAATAGCTTGTAAGGCATGCCTGAAAACAGTTAAAAAGGCCATAAATGAGAGTCTAACACTATATAAAGGGAAAGACAAAAAAGGAAATGCTTATACAGCAGGCATTCTGTGGCATTGGGGCAATACTGCAAAGAGTATTGTAAAGAGGAGAACTGGTAAGACATTGAGGGATATACCTGGAAGATTTAATATTCATAAGCAAATTTAAATAAGTCTTGATTAAAGTCGTATGATTCCAGGTCAAGGATCTCTGGAGTGATATTTCTCGGTCTTTGGGTTGTAGGGACCGTTCAACCCGGAATAGAGAACGAGATGGCAAGGTCTATGGTCCACTCCCAACCCTCTGACCTCACACCTGACCCTAAGGTCACCTCATTTCCTTGTGTCCCTTACCTAGCCTCTCATAAAGATCTTGGAGCTGTGAGAGATAATGGGGTATGAGAAGTTCATGGCAGCGGGGCATGTCCTGGGCCCCTTGCCACACTGCCACATTATACTGGCCATTGAGGAAATACCAGCAGGCAAAACTGCAGTTTGTTGTCTAGTCGGCGCAAATTTTTATGGGTCATCTTTATAAAAAAACCTAATAGCAATGTGATACGGAACAATGTGATAATAGCAATCTAGCTGATGCAGTCATAACCGGTAATCGAATAGAGGAAATATGTAAATTCCAGAGATTCATTAACATCTGAAGCTTTTAAAAAGAGTTCAGAAAGAGAGGGTGTACTCAGAAATGATCCCTACAAGTTCACTAATAAGGCATCTACACCCATGTGCATTATTTTACTATCCCACAGCATGATGGACAGCCAGTGAGGGTGAATATAAGGTAAGGGTGGTGTTTCGGAGAGCAATATGAGAGCTTAGGGGTAAATAACTCTGGCGTCTTTTGCTTGACCCAAAAGTCCTTGTAAAAGGTGCACACTCAATGCCCTACAGAGAGGAAAAATAAAAGCCAAGGAATGGAGGAACCCCTTCTTCATATTTTTAAGTCTCCAGTGTTTTAGGGCCAGGCAAAGTGCTCAGCCCAACGGGGGGACTGCACTAAGCTAGAGGACACGCTGATAGGCTTTGGGCCAATAACAATTGTTTAAAAAAAAAAAAAAAAGAGCCCTTTGGGAAAGTTAGAAGGTTCCTGGTTTGATCAAAAGACTCAAGTTTGATGGTTTCAACTTTAAAGGAGTGAGCTGAACTTTTAAAAAGGTCTCTTAAATCTGCCTTCTTAAAACTTGTTTTCCAAATAAAAAACATAAAATTAAACTTCCTAAGTACACATAAAGCAAATAAGGGCCATGACAGTGTTGGTGCTAGATGAGCTGGTATCACTCCTCTTACCCAAGAACAAGCAAAATTGCACAGTGAACAAATCCCATATCAATTAAGCACCTTGGAACAGGAGATTTTCATCTAAAAAACGGGGCAGCAAGGCTGATATATAAGCTCAAATACGGGGCTCCCTGCAATTGAATCAAATTTTCATTTTGTTTGTTGGTTCTTGTAGAATTTACCTACAACCACAAAAAAGAAACGTTCCTTGTATTTAATAGACATTTATTTAATTGCAGGCATCTTCCCAAAATATTTGTCTGATAAATTCTATTTAATTTGTTCATATTCTGCAATCTTTTATATCAGGGTTGCAACACATTGTCTTTTATTATTACAACACTTAAAACATGACTTGGCACAGAGAATATCAAGTGAAGTTTCGTTTGTCCCCCCCCCCATTCTTTCTGCAAACATACAATGTGTACAACAAATATACAACCATATGGGGTGATACATTTTTTTTATATTCTGTTTTGGGCAGTGATCAGCTCTGCTGCCAGGCTTTTCCAGAACCTGTACCATAGCCTTACTCAGTATGCCTTTGTGCAGCATGTGAGTGTAACATGTCTAAGTCTTGAAAGCAGCATATGCTGTTTGAAAAGTCTTCTCCTGGAATCAATAACTTGCCATGGTGGAGAAGCTTGAGTTTACCCTATGAACTTGAGAGCAATACCTTCTGGAGCTATACTCATAGCAGAGTCACCATTGACTGTAATTTCGAAGATGAGGGCAGCAGGAAGGTTCTTAAATCCATAATTTTCCAAGATGAGGTTCCTCCTAGCATAAATTTAAGACAACTGCAGGTCTGACTAGAGATTGGGACACTCAGTCATACTATTCATCCCTCAGAGCACTAATGAGTACTAATTCATCTGTGCATCCAACTATTGTGAGGCAATGAAGGTTATAATGTTATAACATGATATAACAATTAAGTCATTACAGAAGTATAAAACTCCATCGCTAACGTACTGACAACTCAACATCATAAGAGGCCCTGGCTTTTGGGCTTGTTACAGTTAGGATAGTTATTTTCTTCTTTGGCCCTGAGCACAGCACTCCCACAGTGCCACCATGTCGCACTGGACATGGCTAATATAAGGGTTTTATTTTGCACGGTAACAATTTAGATAGCATTTGTAAATGTAACTCTGAATTTTAGAACTCAACAGCTATTGATGAATGGCTGTTCTTGATGCCACCTAAGTGATCAGAAATCATGGGTGATAAACGGGAGATCCTCTGCCCTAACCTTCAGGGGATACTGAGTTTGTACCAAATCATAAATACAATAAGCTGTCAACATTGAAATCACATCATTATTTTTTTTTAACCTCATCATAACCTCAACCTCATGGCCCTAAATAGACCCACATCCCAACATTTCTTTCCCTAATTTGGCACCATATATTAAGACTGGCATAGAAATAAAATAAAGCCTAAGGAAATCCAGAAGGTAGCATTAAATATAAATCTATTTTTTACAACTAAACAGTTAATTTTAATGAGCAGGATCATAAAAATGGCAGAGGTATGCGGTACCTTAAGTTAAAACACAACATGTCAAATTCAGAATAGTAAACACCTATGCAGAGTTTACCCAATCCAGCTCTTCTACACAGAAGCACTGACTCCAAATTATTTCAAGGGACAGCGTTAAGCTTGCATTTGTGATTAATTACTCTTACAGACAAATCAATAGCTGATTTTATGAAGTTGGTTGTTAATTGTTTACTGACTGCTTAAAGTCATCTTCGGCCTCGAAAGCCATGTTAATGACAGGAACACAAGTTTCAACATATACATAAGTCAGTGACAATTTGGCATCTTTAATTCACATAGCGTGCATATAGGTCTTTGGACTGCGGGATGAAACCGGAGTAAACCCACGTGAACACTGATGATTTTATAAAGAAAATTAGGCATAATATATAATACCTGGCCTATACTAGCTACATGGATAGGTCAGTGGGTTAGAGATAGCTGCTGCAAAAGGCCATGATAAAATCCCAGGGTTTGACTGCAACAGGGTCAGTTAATGCATATCAAACCCTCCTCTATATACAAGGTTTGTGTCAAAAACTCGTGCCAAGTCAATCTTGTGGAAGAATGAGCTGTGATTAGCCTTAATCGGGAGCAGCCAAAAAGGACCTTTTTGTTGTCAGATAAAGTGAGCTAGTCTAGAAAAGAGATGAAGATGTATAGGTAGGGTAATAGGGGAAGTAATAAACTGTTGTGCCGGTGACACAGCAGGCTACTGGGGCCGGTCTGGGTTAAAGGAGCTTTGGTTTCAATTGCACAACAGGCTTACTGGACCCAACGTATCCAAAGTGGTGAAGATACATGAAAATAAAGAGCATGAAAAAAAAAAAACAGTTGTAGTGTAAGGATGCTTTATTGGACAACTTTCTTTTTTTCTTTTTTTGTTGGCCAAGAGATGGCAAAACTCTAGATAAACCCTTTGTGATGTATCTCTTTAGTGTTTATTGTCTTTCCTAGATATAGCATTAAAAATATAACAAAAAATACACAACTCTGTAATAAATAAATGTAAATAATCAAAAATTCACTATATGGGTATCTGCCTTATAGTATGTGCCTTCAAGCAGCCCATTGCAGATATAGTCTATATTTGATAAAATAACCTAAAGTTATAAATATTATCTGTTCTATGATGGCTTGCCACTGATGTTAAGTCGAGAAGGCACCTGGGACAGTTACCAATTTGTTTCATCCTCATTTTTTAGATAAATCTGGCAAACCATGTCTTTTTGAAAATCCCAGTCATCATCTTATATCAACATCCCATACAGTTGTGTACTGGTCAGATATTCACATAATTTTGGCCAGGTAGTGTCTTGAATACCTACTGTCTGAATTATATCCTATTAAGTTAAATAAGCAAAAATGGCGCCAGGTAACACACAGATTCTCATGACAGCACATGACTCGGCCATCAGCACTCACATTTACACAACTTTAAACAGAAATCTGAAGCTGTACATTACATACACCTTAAAATGTTCCTCACCCAGTCTGACAGGAGCACGACACACAAAACACTACATGTAGTGGACTGCAGATGCTGCAAGGCGACCGACAGGCACTGGAGACAAATTAGTTTTCATCAGGCACTTTACTACTTCTCTAAAACGGCTCATTTCAGCACACCAGGATACTTGTGCTTTATGTCTATGTTTTTACTATTATGTATTTTGGTATTTGTGACACCCTCTTGTAAACATGTTTAATAACTCAACCTAATGTGCTATGGCATGTACATAAACAGGGTTATACTGGTTTAAAAGAGATAAAAACACCTATGAAACATGCAGACATCTTAACAAATAAGTGAATTTATAGACTTAATTTAGATTGTTCATATGTCTACATATGAATATACACAAAATAATCATAAATTGTATCTGCAAATCTTTTCAGCTGTAGCAACCCTGGAGAATCAAACCCCAGTTACTCACCATGCGAGACATCCAAGCTGATCCAAGTCAATCTAGTTTTTAAAATTATTTACTAAAAAATTCTGTCCGATGCTGCCAGGATTCACTAACATGGAACAAGTCTGTAAATATCATCTGGGACAAGTTTCCTTTCTGACACAATCCACCGAATAAAAGTGCTTGTGAAACTGTTACACTGTGGAGACTATGCATTGCGCAGAGTGAGGTGAGCAGTGGGTCTTCCTTAAGGGCCTGACAGTGTAAACACCATCAACCCTCATGCCCACAAACAGGTAGTGCTCTTCATATGGCTCCTTGCTCATAGAACAGATACCAGTTCAGCTGCTGGGTTTATGCCCTTATGGACCTGTCCTGCTCTCCTTGTAAAACATCCCATGACCTGTCATCTCCTCCATGCTCTTGAGATTGCGCTGATTGGCACAGGAAAACTTCAAGCAACAGCAAACATGGATGTAACATCCTAGAGGAGTTGAACTACCTGTGCCCCCTTGAATGGCAAGTTCAAACTAGATACCAGTAATGATGGGTTGATTAGAAAAATGCAAAACTATAGAAGAATCAGTCAGGAAGAATAAGGAGAGAGTGGTTGTCTTTGGCCCCACCTAAAAAAAACATTCAGTTTTTGGGAGTTTCCTTAATTTTGCCTCTCTGATGCAAGTGCTTATGATGCCTAACAGGGCATAATAATTATTCCTGACATTTCACTGAATTGTTGTTTTACTCTGATGAATAAGTGTTCCATTAATATTTTGAGCAGTATACAGTATTTACATTTATAGTTTATGATCTAAAGGCACTTTAAGAAAATTTGTGTTCAAGAAACTAATCAAATGTCATTCATACATTGAAATCCTTTTACATGTATCTCATATTTTGGCAATTTGAGATGACTAACAATAACTGCACATGTGACTACAGTCTACACTACAAGGAAACAGCCCCAGATATACTGTACATTTTACTGTATTTGCCACCATTAGATATACTTATACAACAGTAACAAAAATCTATTAAGCCGTTAGTCAACACTGAATAAAGTAGTCATGTAAAAAAAAGGGATGTATATATAAATATATCCACGATCCCTGACTGACATATGAGCTAATCCATAGGGTTCAATATGATGTCGTTTCACCCTTTGTAGCTAGAACAGCTTCAACTCTTTTGAGAAGGCTGTCCACAATTATCCCAAATATGTTCTATCGAGTTAATGTGCAGGCCAGTCAAGTTCATCCACACCAGACTCTGCCATCAATGTGTTTATGGACTTTGCTTTGTGCACTGGTGCACAATCATGTTGAAAGAGGAAAGGGGCCAGCTCCAAACTGTTCCCATAAAGTTGGGAGCATGGAAGTGTCCAAAATGTCTTGGTATGTTAAGCATTCAGAGTTCCTTTCACTGGAACAAAGGGGCCAAGTCCAGCTCCTGAAGAACAACCCCACACCATTATTCCCCCCCACACCAAACTTTACACTTGGCATTCAGACAAATACCGTTACCCTGGCAACTGCCAAACCCAGACTCGTCCATCAGATTGCCAGATGGAAAAGCGTAATTCGTCACTCCAGAGAACGCATTGGCACTGCTCTATAGTCCAATAGCGGCGAACTTGCACACCACTGCATCCGGAACACTTTTCATTGCACTTGGGAGTTGTATGGCTTCGATGCAGCTGCTCGACCCATGTGAAAACCCATTTCATGACGCTCTCTGCGCACTGTTCTTAAATTAATCTGAAGGCCACATGAAGTTTGGAGGTCTTTTGTGATTGACTCTGAAGAAAGTCTTCGCTCTTCCTCCGCAACCTCTTTGCAGCATGCACATCAGCATCCAGTGACCTCGATCCGTCAGTTTACGTGGCCTACCACTTCGTAGCCGAGTTGCTGTCGTTCATAAACACTTTGAATTTCTTATAAAACAGCTGACAGTTGACTGTGGAATATTTAGGAGTGAGTAGGGAATTTCACGACTGGATTTGTTACACAGGTGGCATCCTATCACCGTTCCATGCTGAAATTCACTGAGCTCCTGAGAGCGACAAATATTTGTAAAAAACATCTGCAAGCCTAGGTGCTTGATTTTATACACATGTGACCATGGAAGTGACTGGAACACCTGATTCCAATAGTTTGGATGGGCGAGCAAATACTTTTGGCAATATAGTGTTATCTATAGGCTTTTTGTACAATGCTACTACCTAAACCTAAACTGCCTTAGAGGAAAAGGCATTTTCTTTCTTTCTCTCTCTCTCTCACAAACCACACCAGCCATTTTCTGCATGGTTAGTAGTGTTTATTGTTTAACGTCATCTTCATTTAACAACAGGAACAAGGTCATATTTAAACACAAGTTTCACACCTTATACACAAAGTCATATATTTATACACAGGTCAATGACAATTTAGCATTTCCAATTAAACTATGCATGCATGATGTTGGATTATAGGAGGAAACCAGTGCAACCTGAGTAAACCCACGCAAACACAGGAAGAATTCGCCACACACTGAGATTGCTGTGTGGCCAAAGCAACATCCACAGGGCCACCATGCCATGGGTAATAAGGAGGGTAAAATA
>JAOUQT010000002.1:7340112-7351348 GCA_025769995.1 Xyliphius kryptos | reverse complement strand
CAGTGTCCAGAGCATGAAGCAGATACCAGGAGACGGGCCAGTACACCAGGAGACATGGAGAGAACATCCGCCGCCTCGTCAGGTATGTTTCAGTGTTTTGTTCTCAATTCATGTTTAGAGATTAAATAGCTTTTAGGAACACGTGGTAACAAGTTTCAGCATTAATTAGTGCCAAAACACTTAAAATGTCACATAACGATGGCCTCTACTACCTGAGCAGAACTCTGAGCTCATCAGGACGGTAACAATCAAGAACACTGCAGGTTTTTTTTTTTTGTAACATTTCTTTTTTGAGAACAAGCCAAAGATTACCTGCAATGATAAAAGAAGAGTCTTATAAAGACTTCTAGTTCCCTTCTAAGGCAGCCAAATTTATTTGGACTCTGAATTCTATTTCATGTTTTCAAAAATAGAAAACATGATGAAAGCCCTGATGAAGTGTGACGGCTGGGGGGCATCTGTTGTGTGCCACAAGGTGCTTGAACTGATGCCAGATGAACAAACTCAAACACATTTGCCAGAAATACTTTCACTATTCAACTCTGTTTTCACTCATTTTGTCCTCTCTCTGTGGGTGCCAGTGCACAGGGTTTGTGATGTGATTTGTGCTGCCTCCTGATGCCAGCCACTTTTAAATGTTCAGCCATTCGAGATTGAGTAATAACAGGTCTGTGATGCCATTCAAATGCCCAGCGCCACAATGAACCAATCAGCTGGTGACTGCCTTGCATTGAGAACTAAATAGTATATAATAACTCAAATAAAATAAAAAGAACACAGAACCAAAGATGCATTATCAAAATCTAAAAAAATGGTTGAAACCATAAAATTACAAGTATAAGAATCATAATTACGCCATTTGAATTTTTCTTAAGTACTTAAAATTAACCAACTTACAAGCACTATCTACTAAATAAAGATTTTCAACTGAAATATTTTATTCAGTGCAGTACGTTCAACTCTCAGCCGATCTGGGTGGAGTTTCCATGTCCTCCCCGTGTCCGCGTGGGTTTTCCCCGAGTTCTTCGGTTTCCTCCCTTACTGGGAGTGGTAGCTCAGTGGTTAGGGCGTTGGACTATCGATCTAAGGGTTGGGGGTTCAAATCCCGGGTCCACTGAAGTTACCAATGTGGGTCCTTGAGCAAGACCCTTAACCCTTATTGCTCCGGGGTGCTGTATCAACCCTGTGTACTGATCCCAACCAAGCTGGGATATTTGTAAGTCGATTTGGATAAAAGCATCTGCTAAATAACTAAATGTAAATAACTAAATGTAACTATTCTACACGATGGATTACAAAACATGGTAAACATCACCGAATCAGCACTGAATATGAAATATTATACTTCTATGATACTAAGAAAAATACTTTCTTTCCAAAAAGCATAAAAATAAAATAAAATAAATCTATATTAACATTAGTGCATGCAAATTTGATAGGATGTTCCAATGAATCATTACACAAACCGCAAATGGTTTAAAATTCAGCAGCTGGGGTTTTAACAAGAATTCAACAGTTTAATCATATTAGTGCAATTTTATCAAACATTTTGGTTCCTGGTTAGGTTTGGCATTGAATAGAAAAGTTTTTCCAATAATTTACAAAATAGTACACATTCAGACACCACAGTATTGGAGTGAACTTACTTTCATTTATAAGCAAATGCGTTAGCTCAGCCTACAAGTTGCAGAATTCAGTTTTATTTCCTAATATTTCCAGTGTGCTGCAGTAAGGACTTCTGAGCATTTTTACCAAGGACCAAAGAGATGATTTACTTGACTTTATATTAAGCAAACATGATCAATGTAACTATTGTTGATCAGACATATCTGGTTTGTGTTATCTTAACACTTGAATGTATTCATGCACATCACACCAGCACTACTGTTTTACATGTTAAAGCTGCTTAAAGAGTGTCATCTACTGAGCCATTGTCTCCACATGGTTTAAAACAGCCTTCCTGATACTTTTTTGATTCTAAATCACTAACAATCTTTAAACGTATTAAACATTTATTTACTCTATCGTTTAATCAATTCCTGTCAATACAACTGTAGAGCTTAATTTAAACTTTTGAGTTGGGGATATGGGATAGTCTGTGCTATTATTTTACTTTGCCATCCTGCTCATCATTAGTAGAGCATGTAGCACTAAACTGCTGATTTTTCAGTGGGCCCTATTGACAAAATAATTGGTAAAACCTTCCCCTTTAGTTATGCTGCTGTAGTTAGTCACATGCTGCACTGTGTTAAATTTTGTCTCACAGTGGTCCTAATACCTCTATCTTTATCATCGCCTTCTCCTCCTCCACAAAACTTAATGCCACAACAATTACTTTATTCATCACTGACAATCTAAGAGACGTTGATGATTGAGCTCATTCAAATGAACTTTTGTTGATATCACACACCCAGTTCTAATGAACAAAACCCGAATTCTGTAATTGACCGAACTGAATCATTTTTTCTCTTAACAACCTTGGTTTTTTTTTGTTTGTTTTTTTAATGGACACTTGATTATATACACATTCTGTACCTTATTGTCTTACACTGTTAACACTGCCTCATTGCTTAGAGAGGTCTCCCATTGAGCCTAGGTCCTCGCAAGGTTTTTCATTTTAATACAAAAACAAATACCAGATCGTTCTTCCTTGCCACTGTCTCTTCGACTTGCTCTTTGGGGGTTCAGGCTGAGAAAGCTGTAATTCATTTTTAAAACAATAAACAAAAATCTTTATAGAAATAAATAAACCTAAAAGCTGAAGGTTTCTTCCTATAAAAACAAAAACAAAACAAATCCCAATAAGGTGCCACTGTCGCTTCAGTCTGCCCATTGGGATTTTAGGGTTTAGAAAAGTGTAAAGCTGCTATGGGACAATGTACTGTTGTAGGAAGAATTACATAAAAAAAAATAAACACAAACTTAAATTTGTAGTAGACACAATTTACCACCCACCTAACACACAGACAAAACAACCTGTTCATACAGACATCAAATTTTACTGTTACAGTTTTAAAAAGAGAAGTCATACACCTACTGTATGCTTAAGAAGGTGGTATATGTGCATTGTATAAAAGGTTCTCAAAATAATGGGGAAGTGGAATTTCTATTTAAGAATTTTCGGATATTATGCATTTTATGTCTGTTAACAAATATGTTTTGTTTCAGGGTGATTGAATTTTGGCTTAAAAACTGACCTTAAGCATCAAATAGACCACAATGAAGGAAAACATTATTTCAAGAAGGTGATAGAACACTAAATGTGCATGTAAATATTAAAGGCGATCAATGCCCACAGCTGTACACGTCTATGCCTGAAACTGATAAACCGTTAAGCCAGATGAGCAACAGTATGTGCCCTGACAAAGTTTGCTAGAGATGGGAATTCAATGAGGCAAGAACAAGGAAAAAAGAAAAGAAAAAGCTGCCAAAAAGTAGGCAGCTCCTTCTCAGTTTGCATTCCTAATTTTGTGATAATTTCCCTGGGAGAGAAGATCATACATCACCACAATGAGATTGCGATCAGCAGTGAGTTTGGACTTGGGTAAGTGCACAGCTCTCACTCCCACGCATAAGTGAAAAAGGAAAACAGCACAGTGACAGTCAGTGATTGCACAACCTGCACAGGTGTCATCAATCATAATGAGACAGAGACTCAACATGTACATTTCCACCACGGCCTGCGAGAAAAGGTAAAAGTCGTATGAATGGGGAGGGGAGAATAACTTGCACTTGATTTTGACAACTGAATGGGTGAATAGTCCAAACGCCTTCGTAGTTCTTTTTGTGTCCGACTGCCATTGACTTCATTAATATTAACAAGGCTAAAAAACCACCACTACTGGCATTACCACAAGTCCACCACCCAGTTCCTCAGGCCATTGTCTCACAAGTTCCGTCATATTGCTATAGAATTCTTGTGGCCTTATAAATTAATAATAAAAAACACCAGAATTCTTGTTCATTGTGACACTTACAAATGTAAGTGATTGACGAGGTGATAATTCCTTCATGCAAGAATAGAGTTAGACAAAGAGAGAAGAGTCTAGTACAGCCTGAAGCCAGACAGTACAAATATCTTTAAAAATGCTACAGACTTAGACAGAACAATTGTTAATTTAGAGGTTATATTAAGGTAATACTGAAATAGCAGGTTCTTTTTGTCACAAACTTCATCAAACTAGTCAATTTTAATTACAATCTGTATAAATCTGCAAACTATTTTTAAGAAGTTTACGTTTCTACACTTTATTTGTTGACGCTGAGGGTTGAAAATTTTCAAAACTTAAAGGTACTAGATTCTAAAAGTGAATACTGAGTAGTGTGCAGCGTCATCCTGGAGTTTTGGCTGAATTCCTTGCTGAACCAGTAGCTGGTTGTGCAAACCCTCATCATCCCTGACACCTCCCACACACCTTAGTGAATACAACTTCTTAAAACACATCGGTACAGGAATGCTAAACAAACACTCAATGCCACGGCAATGGCCCATTTGTCATCCAGTGTAACAATGCGAATCTGATTAGCCATGAGGACTGCTGAGACTGACATAGGCATCAGGTTCCACCACTGCCAAGCAGGAAAAAAAACATAATACAAAAACTAGGTGAAGAGTGATGTCTTGGGTTCGTGAACACCTTAAACATGCCAGGATTAGCCAGAATTTTAAAGTCACAGATTATAAACTTACTGTTACATTCAAAGTTATTTTGGGAACAATTAAAATTTTTTTTAAAAGCAGAAATCTGTGGTCATGTCAAAAACCACATAGTTCCCAAAAAACAGTGTGTTGTACATGATAACATAATAAAACTATTCATATAGTAAAGGACTGTTAACTATATGTATATACTTATCATTCATTCCCTTGCCTTGACCTGGAATGAACTGTCAAAGTATTTTATATAGACTGAAAACTGACAAAAATACATTTTAGATTACTTACTTATTTTAGATTACTTTATTATTCGGTGGAATTTTTCATTATTAAACAAAGTGAATATTATTACATCATTTCCACATTACATTATTAATGATATAATATATTTAAGCTATATATTTTTAAATATGGGTAGAAAGTTCAAACACACATGAATGCCCCGTTAATTTTTCAACAAAACTAAGAAAAAAATAACTACATTTGTTGTAATTAATGAAAACTGAATGTATGTGCAGATATGTCTAAAAATCCCCCACAGACACGCTATGCTTTACAAACTGCCAACTTACTTACACTGAAGACTGTGACAATGACTTGCAGATACCAATAAATCATTGAGTAAAAAGTATATAAAATAAACAATTAATTATAAGAGCCATTTGTTTATTAAAATCTTTCACTGTTTTGCACTTAACTTCGTTGGGATTGTTTTATATCCTTGTTGGGTAATTGTTCATTTACTTTTATGTTCAGTGATTGTTTTTATGTCATAGTTGTTTGTGTTAAAACAAAGTATCTTTATTATTGTTATTCTTTTCATGGTCCCAACACATTGGTCAAAAAATTAAGGAAGCATATCATTATTCACTGCTGCAGTGAAGTAATTTGAGGTAAAATCCGGGAAAATTTATTTAGTCTTTTTTTGTCACAAAAAAACAAAAAACTTTAAAAAGTAATGTTTAAATAATATTAATATTAACATTACTTAAAACAAAGCAAATTGCCATTTTGTAGCAAGTATCCAGGTCAACTACAGCAATTCTGATAGTGTTAGAAACTTAAAATTACAATACATTTATATATGAACTGATATGAACTGGAAGCAGAGTTCAAGACTACAAAAATCAATAAATAACCAAAAGGTTGTCTAATACAGATTTTTGGGTTTTGAAGATCATAGTAAAATCACACAAAAGAATCTAAGATTTGACCAAAATACAGAAGGTTTAATGAAGAGTGGTTTTATAAAGTTGTAAAAACTGATTATTCACAATTTAAATTACATAATGATGAACTGTAAGTGATGCCTTCAAAACCACTAAGAAATGCTTCTCTGCTACCACTAAGCATGGACACAAAGGTTCCCTGGTGTGGCGAGCCTTTTTAGCTGTGGGTAGTGGAATGCTGCTTCACCGTGAAAATTGAAATGTTTTGGAGTTCTGGAAAATTACAAAGGCACATGCTTTGTACAGCTATAAAGTTGTCATGGGAAAGTTTATTAAGTTCATTTGTTGAACAACAACAAAAATATAAGTGCCAAAGGAATTTAGCATATCTATTAGTCTTATTACTTACTAATTAGAATTGGGAATTCCTATTTGTTATGGAAAAAAAGAGCTGTATTAAAATTAAAAACTACTACAGAGTTTCCAAGTGTAATTCCTGGCATGTTTGGCCCATGTCTAGTGCAGGTGGTAGCATAAAACATACTGGACCAAGGCACGTATGAAGCTGTAGCAGAAAAGAAGTGACATTATTTAAAACCGTGGTGAAAACTGTACTTAAGTATATTGCCAACACTTTATTACAAGGTAAATGACAGGTTAGATTAGATCAATAGATTACTAGTTGCAATTTAACAGTTGGTGTTTACACATTATCTACTGCAGTCCATACTTTTATATATACATATTTGTTGTTGATTATCATATTTAATTAGCATATTCTTTGTAAACATGCCAGAAGGAATGATTGTGTCCTTGAGTAAAAGTAATGAAAATAAATTTTTCTGACTATTATATAAGATTTTTTTGCCTTTCTGAAACTGAAACATGAAAGTGTTTGAGATTTTTTTCTATATTACTTGGTTTAGTTTTTGGTGTTACACATTCAGACAGGTGTGGATGTGTTTAGACCTTTAAAACTATATAAAAAAGACAGATGGGGTGCAAAGTGAACAACTTGATGTATTAAGTTCAATTTGTTATTTTGTGTTACATCAAAATTCCTTCTACTTTTAAAAGTACTAAAACAAAGGACACCATAAAAAACGTATTTAACCATGAGACTTCAGCTGATAACAGTAATGGGGTTTGAAATATATTACTTATTTTACCTTTAAACCAAAGCATAGTAGAACAAAGGAAGTGGTACTTTAGTTTATAGTTAATTAAATATTTAGCTAGAAATTTAGTACCAGAAATTTTATAAGTGGGTGTGTGGAGTTGTGCTTAAGAAATAAAAAAAAAAAAAATAACAAGCACAGGAAGAATACACTGTGCCAGGATATCAAAAAGCAATTAAAGTATTGTGCAGATGAAGGAAGTTGATTAATGAAGACAAGCAGCTTTTAGGAGTATTGATTTATGGCTATGGTTAACACTTTGTAGAGAAAACACAGTAAGTGCTGATCACTTTATAACTATGATACGGGTATAAGCAAAATGGATTACCGGGCAACACATTTCGAAAAAAAAATTCTCTGCTGATTCCTCAGAATAAATTCACAGTCACTTGAAATAGACTCTTAAGTCATGTAATGCACATGAAACTGCTATAACTGAAACACAAATCCAAGGGGCAAGCCCTACTTTGCCTTATTTAGAAGCTCTCCCACCAAATGTGTTTTAGACATTATAATGCTAAAATTTTCTACAACATGTAATTGTAACAAGAAAGAGTATGCTTTATGGTCACAATGGTTTGTGATCGTGATTAAATGTCTGGTCTTGTGCAGATAATTCTTGACACAGGATGCAAATGCGTTGGCAAGGCCAACCACACAGAAGCGGATGAGTGAAAGAAGAGAAAGAGAGAGGATTAAAACATGCAAAACCTGGTGTAACTGATATTGACAGAGATCTGCCCTTGCTATACAGAATCCTATGCATTTCCAACCAAATGAAGGCTTAGCACCTGCTGCACTTTCACTCCCTTCCTGAATGGTTTAGATTAATAAATTAGAAGGTTTTTAAAGTTTAAAAGAAGAGAAGACTTTAAAGCAGGTTATCATGACAGAATTTACAAATTAAGCAATGAATATAATTTTTACAAAGATACTTTTTAATTTTACATTAAGGAATAAAATATAATATAAATTCATCAGCACATTCTTGGACAGTAAAGAGATTTGTGTCATTGAAAAAAATGAACTCATTAAGAACTCATTTGCATTGTATGTTGATGTTATAAACAAGAGTTACTATATTGGGCAATATGAGACCCAACATAAAAACTAGTTTGTGTTTTTTGTTTCAATACAACACAACCTTGTGTACACTGATGAATCATAATAAAAACCTGCCTGCTTTTTTAATTTTGAAGTCTGTGTATATGTGTACATTTATATTTTGAGGTAGACATATGGATTGTCATTTTAGCACTTAATAAAGTGTCATGATTAACCAAGACCTTGCTGCTGTGTAATCCACAAAACTGCAAATGTCTGAAAATATGTAAAGGAAATATTTTGTATTTTGTCCTGATCTAGCAGTTAAACATGTGTTTAATACTTCACAGCACCTAAAATTTACAAAATCAAAAGCCTTTAAAATATCTTTAATTATTATAATGTACATGATCACTTTAAGAAATAAGCTAAATTTATTTAATACTTGGCAATATGGAATTTCTCATCAAATATGACCAATGGCCCAATGTCCATGGATGTAAAACATCAATGCTATGTAATGTTTCCACCACCGTGCTCCATGGTAAGTATAATAAGGTCAATTATTCTGATTTATAAATATTGCAAGTCGTTTAAATTTATCACAGTTTCTATGGTAGCTTTTCTGATCCTGGATCAACATCCTCGGGGCTAGGTCATCCCCTTTGAAAGGAATGCCCAAATTTTGGAAAGGTAATGGAGATTCCAAAGGCTGCCCACTAATTAATAATGTTCTGAAAAGTGCTTAAGGAAATAGTTAAAGGCAAAGTCTTTAAACACTGTGTATCCGGCGCCTTTGCACAACTACACCTTGGAGCCATTTATAAAATATTTTAGTAGTAGTGCGATCATTAAAAAAGAGCTAGTTTTATTTTTAGCTATCTAAAATTGCTGCAGCCAATATCAGGTTAAGACCAGTTAACTTGTCAATTCATTTAGAAAGGTGCCTCAGTCCTCAAGGAGGCTAATCACAAGCTGGAAATGCCGGAATGCTATAAGACAACTTTCAGGGCACTGTTAATTATTTTTCCCACAGATTATGGCCAAAGGGCATGACACTGTCAAATATGTTTTTTTTTTCTTAAGTAGCAACCAGAAAGCCTTTACAAAACAAATTATACATCATAGTTACATTACAGCAAAACTGCATTGTTATTTGTAAAATACTTGTTTAAATGTTTTTTTTTTTTTTTGTAATAGTCAAATAGGTTTTTTTGTTGTAAAGAACGCTATATATAAATAAATAAATAAAACAAGAACTGGTATGAAAAGTACACAAGTGAATTTTGGGCTTAAGTTTAATTTAATTTCAAGGTGATAACCCTAAAGCAGAAAACCTGGAACTAACTCATTAAGAACCAAAAATAGTTGCATTTGAAGTGCATTGAAATCTTTCTATATTCATCACAACTCTTTCTAGCACTTTGACTACCATATAAGTAAATGATATCAAGATGTGTTACTGTATCTGTATATTTTTTTCTTTAAATAAAGCATTTTTAATGGGATTCAAGTTTGATGCATGTGTAGAACAAATTGGCTTTTGTGCAGTAGAATGACAGAGGGTACATGGGACAACAGTATGAAACATCATTGTTGATATAGTGCAACTGGATCAGTTGACATTATATAAAAAATTTATCTTGTTTTCCTAATTTAACTGGCAAAACAACAAAGCCAACTGGCATCTTATGGGGTAGTTGCAGATTGGTCTTAAGTGAAAATGCTTTGGTGGTTGGTTAACATGTTCAAAATCTTCTTACAGATGTGGAATTGTGGAACAACTTTTTGGCAAAGAGAACTTTTTAAAACATTACAGCATGTTTTGGTTTTATTGGCTAATTTAATGAACAAATTGTGTAGAATCTTTGTTTTCAATCTAGTGAATGATTATCAAATTTGAGGCAGAATAAGAGGCAATTTTATTTTATAATTTAATATACCCTATTGTTTCACTATTAACTAACCAATGTCACAGGCAAATGCTGCTTTAAACTGTTACTTTCACCATCAAATTTAAAATCATGCAATTTTCAATATGAATGTAATAAAAATGTGATAAACCTTATAATCCTTGTGCTGTATTATTTTATGTTGCACAGACCTGGCTAGTATTATTTCTTTCGCATAACCTCTCTCATACCTTTTGCTTCGTGTTGACATAAACCCATGCAATTTTTTTTATTCAAAACTATTGTAAACCACATTTATTTCCTCCAGAAGGCTATACAGACGTGACATTGAACATATTTGTAGTAGTGTTGCATACTGCATCAATAGTATTATTATAGTGCATATTAATGATACAATTATTCTGACTGGAAGCTTTTTTTGGCAGGGTAAAACTAAAATATAGTAATATTCAGTTCACATTAGCGAGCCATATTATTCAAATGCATGTGTAGTTACCCTGCATGAGCTCTCTGTCATTAGAGTGAAGAATTACTTGCTTCACTTCCCTGCTGAGATGTAAAGGGTGAATGTTTTTGATTGTAATATAATGTTACTGTTTGTACTCTGTGATGTAGAGGGTGTAAACAACCACAGCTGGACCCATTATGAGTATTAGGCACAACAGGAGCCAGATTTGCTGAGGTAAAATGTAAATATATCAATGTTTCAATACTTTTTTGTCTTTTTCAGTCTGGTAAGTCTCTGTCTCTCATTCGCTCTCTCTCTCTCTCTTTCTCTCTCTGTGGTGTCAGACCAGACATTTCACACAGGAGGATGAGCTGTGTTATTGCTGTCACCTAGTGGACAGTGTCGACAGAAATACTTACAATCAAGATCAATCCAAAGTCAATAATCCAAAGCACATTGCAAAAGTCCTAAAATACTTCAAAACAACTGTAATGAGTGTTATTGGATGGAATCATGCATTGGATCATGCGCAATGTTTATCATAAAATGTTTTATTAGGCAATATATTGGAAATTCTTAAGAATGTGTTCAAATTCTAATGGATTTTTTTATATATTAAGTTTGGAACTAAATAGAATAAGAAAATAAAAATAAGAAAATCCTGTTAATTCCTTTTTCATTATATAGCTATATGCAACTCCAAGTCAACCACACTTGTCCAGTTAGGAAGCTACACTGATTGTGAATCAGTTTCAATTGCTGTTGTGCGAATGGAACAGACAACAGGTAGAAATGAGAGGCACTTAGCAAGACCCCCCTATAAAGGA
>JAOUQT010000002.1:7292876-7313161 GCA_025769995.1 Xyliphius kryptos | reverse complement strand
TAGTTTGCCTATTATTGAGAAGGAACTGTGTTCATTCATGAAGGAAAGGAACGGGCTTGATCTAATCATCTAGTCTCTGGACAGATGTGGACAATGAACTATTGACACAGTCTTATTTTCAGTGTGAGTGTGTGTGTGTGTGTGAGAGAGTGTTTCCATTTTTGGCAGAGGGAATGTGTGTAAAAGATGAGGGAAGCAGCAGGATACATGGCGATCTGGGAGGCTTGGTATAATGACACACTGGGGACAGATTAACTTCCTGTCTGTCAAAGTACCATCGCGAAGCAGCTGATTTACAGCTTTTACTGACCAACCTGCAGACCCCACACCCAGGCGAGTGCACAGACAGTATGCACATTTGTTCTCTCGAAACTTTAAAAGATTAAGCATGAAGCAAAATGAAAGTATGTTATGTGGGTTTAAAATAACCCCACGGTGACACTCAACTTGCCACGGCCTGTTGGGGAAAGACAAGACGGACAGATCCATTAAACAAGATGTCTTCTGCAAACACAACAATGATTAATCACACGCTACAAAATTATAAGCACCTGTAAAAGTGGGCCCGACTCCCCATCCCCCTTCATCTAGCTTTCACCCTCGCTTACTTTAACAGACACGCGCTTCACTTTCTGTCTCACAATGACAGGTCCTCTTAAACATACATTTGCACACACCCATGCTTACACAGTCTGCTGTCAATATTTAAAGAAATGACATTACTTGTTAAACAGATCTCTAATATACACTAACACATAAACGCGACATTCTTTACCAAGTACTTCTATTCTCTCAATTATTGTTTAACCAGCATACTAATCCTGAAATGTTGACAGATAATCTCTCATCACTTTAATGTCTTAAGTAACATACCGTTTATGTCACACCAAAATTGCACACAACTGAAAAAAAGAAACCCATGTCGATGCGAGCTTTCCCAGCTCATCCAGTTGTTTACCAACGAGTTTAACAAGCCATCGGGAGCTGCACTGAAAAAAGACCAGCGGCTCTCTATCCACAGTTAGCAGCACTTATTATGCTAACATGCTAGTGTGGCTAACCGACAGCTTGTCTGATGTGAGGAAACGGCAGTGTGATTAATTGGAGCTAAATTGAGACATGCAGGCCGTTCCCTTGGACTTGTTACAGCAGTCGCCAGACATCAGACTCAAACCAAAAGCTTGCACAAAGACAAAACAACCCCTATAGAACCCTTATACAACTATTACAATCGATACCCAAGTACACTATTGATGGAAAATTACATAAAAATTGCTTATAAAACGGTTCTTTAAATCTGATTGGCTGAGCAGTTTGTCCAGTCTTGACATTACTGAGAATAATGCACTTCTCTGAACCAATTCACATTCATATCAATGCATGAAATGTGCAAATGTGGTTGAACATTATTTTGAATTATGTATCATACATTTAATTTAATATAAACAGGAAAGCATTCCCCGATTTCTGCGCACGAAGCTGGTATCCTGTTAACCTGTTAGCTATCAATGTTCCCTTAAAAACCAGACTGGATTGCCTTGTGGATGACTAGTTTAATAATGATTTCGACTTAATCAAACACATTTATAAATTAAACTGTGTTTTTATTATAGTATTTTTATCACCTTAATAAATATTATAATGTATTCACAGTAATGCACGCCCTCTTGGGTCTTATTGCTTTAATACCTTTTTGCCTTGCATAGAAACACCAACAGATAATAAAATGTGAAGACTTTTTGCATTAAATCTTTGAATGTTTGTTCATAATGGCCAAAATGGTGGAACGATCTTCCCAAGACCATCCGTAAGGCTGATTCACTCAGCATCTTCAAAAAACTTCTCAGAACAGACCTCTTCTACAAACACTTGCTATTAAAAAATAAATAGAGCCAGATCCAATAATGGGCAGGTTTTGATGATCCGATAGTGTAGCTGCTTTTTCCTAAACTACTGACTTGTGCTGTTGTCTCATTTGCAAAGTCACTTTGTAGCATCTGCTAAAAGACTAAATGTGCATTATTTTTCTTGGTGTTGCTTTCTAAAGAATGCTCATAAAAACTGAATACAATACTACTGTAATTTTTATTAAATATATGTGATGATTTCTAGCACCAAATACAGAATCTGAACATGATAGAACTGTTCAAGAATGGTTACCATGGCTGCGTACAAGAAAATATTGATGCTTCACAAAACATGGTTCATATGCTCCTCGAAAGTTAACAATAGGTTTCTCTCTCTCTCTTTCTCTCACACTCACACACGTGTTGCAAAAGAATTTTGCATGTGCTTTAAAGTTGATGTGGCTCTACCGAAAAAAATAAAATAGGGAACACAGATGTTAAACCTAATACTTGTGTGCACACAGCCTTAGGGAAATATTTGTACCATACAGATAAAGAGGGAAATAATAATCAGTGATTAAGAAATTACTTAAAAGATAGAGAGGACAGGGAAATGAGTGTGCACATGCGATTGTAAAAGGAAGAGAAAAACACAAAGGCCCCAGGTACCTGCCTCTCCAGTCCCCTCTTTCCAAATGTTTATTTTGGACCAGCCTGGCAGCCAACTGGTTGCAATTGACCCTCTACAGGGACGAGTTAGTGAGTGAACATGAAACTTTTCCTTTTGGGAGTGAGAAGGGGGAAAAACCACACACATACAGATACATTCGCATATATCCAAACACACACATAACTGGAGTAGATATGCTAGCTTGCATACTATCAAATGCAAACAACAGCACAAGAACAAATATATACTCAAGATAAAAATAATAAAACAAACAATGATTTGACATCTGTTAACGACAAAATAAGTACAGATAATGCAGAACCTAGAGGTTGCTAAATGTAGAATATACTCACATTGCATGCTTTTTTCACTTCAACATTGTTAACAATAATAATCCATTTTTATATGTGAATCTAATGGCTTTAATAATAAATAATGACATTTGGTCATTTAGCAAACACTTTTATCCAAAGTGACAAGTATCCCAGCTTGGTTACGGCCAGAACACAGGATTGATCATACACTTCCCTGGAGCAATGAGGGTTAAGGGCCTTGCTCAAGGACCCATGTTAATGACTTCAGTGGATCCGGGATTTGAACTCACAACCTTTGGATTGATAGTCCAACACCATAATCACTGAGCTACCACTTGACATGAGCCAAGGAGCTAAGCATGACAATATGCTAAGGTGTTGTCTCTAATGACCAATTACTTACATATTATTAGATCATAATTAATAATTTCAGGTATTGTGAATTTGATGTAACATTGCTGAGCTTCAACAACCCAAATATCATACTCAGTGTCTGGGGACAAACCTCTGCACAATTTAATGCACATTTATCATTTATTGAATTTAACATTTTGGAAATACAGTTAGAGATGTGAACAAACATAAAACGTGACATGAACAAAAGCATTATTAACGCTGCTTTTTGGTTTTGTAAAATAAGATAAAACTAAACTAAGATAAATGCTGTATTGCATATACAGAATGACAATGTCGCCAACATGGCAGAAACATTTTTTGAGCTGAGCCATAAAGACAAAGACTTGAGAATACATGCACTGGCAGTTTCCAATTGCAATAGGATTTGCAGTTGTCAAAATAACAAATATATCTACAAAAAAAGTAATTAATATGGGGTGTTCACCCATCAGCCACATCAGTAAAAATCACTTATAGGATATAATGTTGTCATTAGTCTTTTGTGCCATATGATATTCCTTATTACATAGAAACTTTGACAATGAAATGAAGTGACAACCAAGTAAGACTACAGATTTCAATATTTTTTCCAAATTCCCAAAACTAGAGTGTGCACTAAATAATTTTTCTGATGTTTGGACCGATTTTAGGCCAGTTTATGCTGCTGGTCAGTTGGCCTCACAATAGTCTTAA
The DNA here is from genome assembly GCA_025769995.1 of Xyliphius kryptos. Taxonomy (NCBI): domain Eukaryota; kingdom Metazoa; phylum Chordata; class Actinopteri; order Siluriformes; family Aspredinidae; genus Xyliphius; species Xyliphius kryptos. Next base: position 7,309,241 of record JAOUQT010000002.1, on the reverse strand, counting down.
GAATTTTGAAAAAAAATCCTCAATGTCTCAGTGAATGCTGTTTTTCAAGGTCCATATTTCTTATCCCATCACAACCATGCAAACCAGTGAAAATACCTTCACAAGTACCTTCCCAGATATAGAAACAGCTACAACCACTTCTCTAAAGTTACGTTTAAAGTCCCTTCTTTTTAGTTGATAATCAATACGTTGCAAAGTGATAAGTTTCCCATAGCTTGCCAGGCAAGTTTTGTTTCAGGCTTCACAGTACATTCACATTTTGTAAAAGATCTGTGCTGACATAACAGAATTTTCATCAGTGCATTTGAATAAATTTTGCTTTTGCAATCCTTTGCAAGAGGTCTGATTTAAGCAGCGTAAAGCCGTTCTAGTGTTTGTGGCCAGCGCAAGAAGTGATCGGCTTTGAGGATCTTAAACAAGTCCCACAGCGTTAAGCAGTTTCCATAGAATTAAAAAAAGACAAACTGCCAGTAAGTATGGACATGTTTACACAGGAGAACAAATATGACTATATTTGTATGAGCAATATCCCTATGACTTTATGGTAAATAGAACTCATGTTAGACCTAAAAGCATTCTTACTTGCTCTACAATTGGCTCTATGTTCGGCAATGCACTACGCTGACTCTGCTTTTCACAACCCCAACACACCCCAGCCTGAAAAACCGATGACAGCATGTGCTTACAATGAAAAATGTCATTGGAAATTTAAATATTTGGAATATAAATTAATGGTTTAACATGCTTGCTTTCTCTCTCTCTCTCTGTATGTGTGTGTGTTTGTAAAAGCACGTACAGACACATGCATGCTCATGACAGAGAGAAATAGAAACCTAAAAAGAACAGGACAGTCATTTTTACAGTGCTGTCTTTGTCTGCTTAGCCGAATGAGTTACATGTTGTAGATGGAATAATTAGGGTTATGTTTCAAATACTGGATAACAGCGCAAACCACATATATAAAATACTGATTAAGCCTTTTAAGCTTTATTTATTACTTGATTACTGTTGAATAAATACATTAGATTTGGGATTACTGATTATATGAATGGTGTCAATTAAGTTTATGAGATAGAAAGAGCGTGAGAGAGAGCAAATGAGTGAAAGTGAGAGCAAGAGAGAAAGTGAGTAAGAAAGCGAGAGAGAATACCTGAGCACAGTGACTGGTCAGGAAGGGGAAGTAGAAAACCAAGCTGGCATATGACTGCAGGGGACTCATTAGTCATGACTGTGACATGTAATCTAAACAATAATAAGAGTCACTGATGTGTGTACCGAGTAGTTCCTCCCCACCACAGCAGCTGGGCAATGAAGCACACGGATAAATCATGCACAAATCAAGCAAGTCTAATAGACCAAGAGACAGACAGTTCACCACTAAAACACACATTTTAATTTGAAACAGGGCAATTATTTAATGGATTTAATTCTATATTTATAAGGCTTAGAATAAAAAAGACACAGAAAGAGATTGGTGACTAATAGAACAGAGTCAGACATTCATTCATTAGTGAAATGCTCAGGTATGTCAGTATGTCAGTCACATACAGGAAACATATTAACACTGGCCACAGTTTACTCCGCTAACCATGTTGCCCTGTGGGACAGTCTCTGTTTACACCCTTACATACCCAGACATGGATTCGTTTTTCACACATTTTATATAGCTAACATTTTTCCATATAAGCATTCACACAAAACCTATAAACACCCAAATAAAACACGGCCACATAGCCAGTCAAACATAAACACTCAGTGCATTGCATATGCATCATTATGCACATTCCTCCATTATTCAGACTTTCATGACACAATGCCCATAAAATGCATATCGAGTCTTATTTTAATATTGCATATGCATATTGTTTTATTTTAAACTGAATTTGCGGAGTAATAAATTGTAAGATATTTGGGCAAAATCTTTTATCTTGGATGATCCACAATTTCAATATGTGTTCTTGAAAACAATACATTACAAATTTACTCATCAATTGTGTTGTAACTGTTTACGGTTATTTAACATGAAATGCAGTATGCTACGTGTCCTAAACTGGTTAATGGGCCCATTAGTTGACTGCTGCTAAATTAACTTAAATTAGTCACAGGTAAGACAGCAAAAGATTTGAACTTTTTCATCTTTAATAACACATCGTTCGGTATTCTATGAATAGTGTACAATGGCACTGCATTATGAGTAATGTACAATTGGCATCTCATAACTCACTGTCTTCCCCCTAATCCTTAAATCAAATTCACCTTGAATCAAACTCTAAAATGATTGTGGGAGAAAACCTGAGAACACAAATTCATCCTTAGTGTGCCATCCACTACATGACTGTGCCACCCATGCATTGCAAAATATTTACAATTAATTATAGCTTTATTGGAATATAGCTAGCATAAAACGTACTAACAGCAATGCAGCTAATTTAGCTTAACTGGTCATTGATAGGGAGCCAAGTTAAGTTACAGGTTCTTTTGTTTGTTTGTTTTTTTTTTTTTGAAGAAGAAATACATTTATTAATAGCCAAAAAACTATGCGAACACAGCTATATTACAAACATGACACAATTCATGTAAAACCAACTTGTTTTTTGAAGCAAAAATTTTGATACAACTAAAATAATGGAAGTAAAAATAAGTTTTATTAGACCACATAATAAAATAGTTCATTTTAATTATAATTTATAACTGTAATTATCAAAAAGACATGATGCATTAACGTATTTCTGCATTTACACCACAGCCTTAACAAACCTTTTCAGTCGTGGTTTTTATATCTGAAACTGCAACATTTTTTTCTTACCTTTGAACTTTTAGTGAAACCACTTTTTAGCTGTGGCATGTGCCATTCATAACCAGACATCCCCGAAAATTTTATAGCGCAAAATTCTAAAAGAAGTTGCACATAAGTCATGTGAGATGGTGTTAATAGCTTTTCCAAAAGCCAATCCCAGGGTTTACCAAAGTTCAGCATTCACATGCCAAAAATGTGTTCTTACAGTTATCTAATTATATTTGTACTGTATTTTAATTTTTTGTAAAACGGGGCGGGAAAAAAAATCCTGAAAATGCATGAAGTCATTTATGATAATAAGTATTATGTCATTTAAACAAAAGATCTACTAATGATTTTTTACTCCAACGGTTACATTTACTGCTGTTTTCACTCTCTTTTGCGTGTTTGCTCTGTCTGTGGCCTCCTTGCCTGATTTTCTCCTACTAGAAAATGTGTGTCTCGTCCATGGCTGGAACATTATAATTTGTAACAGGCATCTAGGCGGTCTTAAGCGGGCCGCCTCTTATCTGAACTGTAGATCACCAGCAAATCATATCAGAGTCTGTTTAACCATAGCCGTAATTACAACAATTATTTCTTGCATTTTTCCAAATGGCCTTTGTTGTTGTTGTTGTTTTTTGTTTTTTTAACTTTCACTATTTTTGACACTGTTCCTTCTCCTCATCTCCAGTAAATCTGTGAGTCATGGTGTGGGCTTACGGCTGACAGTTGCATGACAAGGAATGTTTCCCTTAGTAAGAGTCTACTTCCTTTTTCTGCAGTTTTAGCCTAATTGAAACGTTTCCTATTGGGCTCAATCAAGGAGGCAATTACCTAATTATTCACTTATGCCTTAGTCAGACTTGTACAAAAAGGATTATGAGAGGCAGTAAAGATAGGAAATACAGAGAGATGGGAAACTTATGACAGCAGAGTTAAAATAAAGAGAGAGAGATTATAAAGGATTTTAAGTACTTTTTGAATATATATGATGACAAAATAGCCCAAATTGCTAAAAGACTCACATACGTGATCTGCCTTTATTTTTAATATGAAAATTCCAATGAGGCAAATAAAAAAACAAAACAAAACACATGTTAAGGGACTTGGTTCGCTGTAAAAATTATACAGATTGGAAGAAGGATATTATAAAGCAGAGGGGAAAAACTGTACTGCCAACATTTTTATGAGCTAATGAGGGAAAAGTATTATCAGAAAGTAAGAGAGTGAAAAGGGAGTGAACAGAGAGGACAGGGAGACATTAATGATGCTGGAATGTTCTTGTCCCAGCTGAACCCACCTCAAACACTATTAATAATTAGACAGCTCATAAAATATAAATATATCAGCCTTTCGGACAGTTTTTTTTCTCACTTCCCCTGGCTTCAAGCTAGGCCCCACAAAAAAGACCATAATAAACACATTTGGCTCATTAATTGTGAAATGTGATGATCACTAAATCATGTTTAAAATTCACATCAGGTCTGTCTGTGCAGAGGCCACACGTGTATTATGACGTTAACAGTATAAAGTCTGATATGAATAACATGAGGAAAAACCTGCTACAAATACTGTGGCTACTGAATTTCAACTCTGCTACTAATTTTTATCAAGAGGTTTAAGCTTCCACAACCTAAAATAGGTTGGCTAATTTGTGCTGTCTTAAGTGTGCTTTTCATTCAAATATGCCTCTGTAGTTTGTTCTGCAGCCTTGTGCCAAAATGTATTTTATTATTACGTTTTGGGTCAGAGCACACAAAAAGTTGATGCAGCACTTATGCAACAGAGCGGGTTCAGGGCCATCCTTAAGAACCCAACACTCTTGATATTTAAACCCCTGCTTCTTCCAATACTTAATATAAAATTCAAGTCACATTAATTACTGAAGATCATAAATTTACTGTGGGCTGGCTTAGTGGTTAGCACGTTCGCCTCTCAGCGCTGGAGATTCACGGTTTGAATCCCAATCTGGGTGGAGTTCACATGTTTTCCCCGTGTCTGCGTGGGTTTTCTTCCGGGTTCTCTGGTGTCCTCCCACAGTTCAAAAATATGAAGCTACAATTAAATGCTCTAAATTGACCTGTATAGTATGTGTGTGTGGATGTGTGAGTGAGTGTGTACCCAGGGATGGATTGGCGCCCTGTCCTGGGTGTATCTGCCCAGCGCCTGAGATGTTCTCCCCTGGATGGGCATGGGGAACACACCCCTCCTCGCCCCCGCGACCCTCATAAAGTAATAATCGGAAGATAATGAATGAATGAATGAAGTTACTGGGGTTTTATGGCCTGTCAAGGTTTTAGGGCCTACAAGATTTTTTTTGGGTCTTGGGTTTGGTACCTGTTGTTTCTGTGTGCATGTTTCCTGTGTATGGACCTATGTGAACCATGCCGCTTGCTCAATGAGTGTTGACATAAGCTCCAATGGCTGCATGAAAGTAACAATTAAGAAAACACAGAATTAAAAAAAATTTTTTCTTCAAAACGTGTCACAACGTCTCACGGTTTCAGAAATAAGTATACTTTCCCTATTGTGTTTATGGTACATATAACAACCATTTGTTTTATAGTACTGTATATTGAATTAACTGAATTTTAATTTGACAAAAGGTGGCAAAACGAAGATTGTAAGGCAGCTCCTTTGACCTCAGTGTCTGACCTCAAAAATGCTCTTATTAATAAATGGGCAAAAGTTTTCAGACACACTACAAAGTTTTATAGAAAACCTTAAAATAGGATTACAAAAAGAAAGTGTAATGTAAAAGCAGCCCAGTAATTTGGTCAATATAATCTACATAGCCATCAAATAATAACATATGAGGTTTTTGAACTTCCTAATCAGATCAACTGACATGCTAGTGGATTTGTACTTTGTCAAAAGTGCTTTGCCAAACAAGGCAAGGCTATGTGGTCTATCTTCTAAAGACAGACTTGTGTCATTATGGTCAAGGTTCTGTGCAAGGGACTTTAGTTCCTCTGCACTGAACCAACCTAAGCTTCATGCATGGGGACCTGGTCAAGTAGAAAGCCGAAAGGTTTTCCCCCCATATGGTTGCTACAAAAAAAAAAGTACAAAATGTAAATAAAAAAACTTCACTAATGCACACTGGGTGGGCTGGTTTGTCATTGAATTGTGAAGTGAAGTAACATCAGTACATAATAGATTAACCATCAACGTCAAGGCATGCTTTTATACACACAGACACATGAAATATTCAAGCGTGTACATCATGAGCATGGTTTGTATTCACAAAAAGATTTTTTTTGAGTGGGCTTGGTTTGTTTGTAAAGCAATCACTCATACAGACAAAATCATATCCAAATTGCATTGCAATCAACAACTTCCTTTAATAGCTAATCATCATCAAATATTTGTATGATGATGATTACCTTATGAATTACACTTCTTATTTAACTTATTTATCATCACTTTTTATAACCTGCTGTTAAAAACAAAGTGGTTGTTTTTTTGTTAAATTACCCTATCAATTATTTTCAGATAATAATGTATATGGTTTCTTTTGCATATACACGTTTTAGTTTAATTATTAATGTTTTTTGATCTGATTCACCCAAGAATGAAGTTCACGCTGTTTGGCTTCATTGCACTCTGTTCATGCTGGTGGCCTAGAAGGACGATGTGGCAGTGACATACATAATATTAGAGTTTATCAATTACCTGAAATATCTGCATCGCCAAAGGTTATATGTTGGTCAAAACAAGTGGGTTTAAAGCCATTAACAAAATATGACAATTTTTAAATTGTTATTTAACTCCGGCGACAGGGGCCGGTGGCTTAGTGTTTGGCACGTTTATTTCTCAGCGCTGAGGATTCCTGGTTCGAATCCCAATCTGGGCGGAGTTACCATGTTCTCCCCATGTCTGCGTGGGTTTCCTCTGGGTTCTAGGGTTTCCTCCCACAGTCCAAAAAACATGGATTCAAGGTTAATTCACTGCTCTACATTGCCCTATATAGTCTGTGTGTGTGTGTGTGTGTGTGTGTGTGTGTGTGTGTGTGTGTGTGTGTGTGAGAGAGTGAGTGAGTGAGTGCCCAGCGATAGATTGGTGCCCTGTCCTGGGTGTAATTGCCTAGCGCGTTTCCAGGTTTGTCTATTTTATCTTTATGTCCAGATTTTATTAATATATTACAAATAGCCTTGAATTACATAAAGGGAATTCTCTATCAATTTTCATTTAATAAGACCCCAATAATCAAGTGTACATGATTCCAAATGGCTGCATCATTCAAAGTGCAATGTGCATTTCTCGTCAATCAGTCTCTGACTACGTGAAGGGAGAAAAACAGTAAGCAATAGGAAAAGACATGGAAAGAGTGAGCGACAGAGTGAGAGACAGAAAGAAAATGAGAAAAGAAGGAATAAGGGGGTACCCGCCCTGGTGGTCCTGTGCCCCCCGTGGGCCGCTGGGCAAAGTTCTGACGTTAGCGGGAGAACTTGAAACCCATGCAAATGTGATCACTCCCGCTCCCACTGATTGGAACTGCAGTGTATGATTAAATATAATTGCAAAAAAACCTTTTCCAAATGCCTTGGCAGTCTGGAAAAACCAGGGAGGAAGGATTTAGAAGTCATTCTTTGTCTTTGAAAGAGTTAGAAAAGGAAGGGGGGGAGGAGGTGTCCATGTGTGCTCAGTGTGTGCGTCCTTAAGGTTAAATACAGTGTGTGTGTGTGTGTGTGTGTGTGTGTGTGTGTGTGTGTGGCTGTTTTCATTACTGCTGGAGGGAGCTGGTTGCTACATGCAGGCGGCTGTGGAAACCGGCGTGGATTTGTTGGCAGATAAAGTAGCACAGGGTTCAGGAGCTGCATGTCACTGTGCCGATGATGGATGGCCGAGGTGGAACGCTTAAGTCAACAGTGCCTGAGCACGTCCAGACCATCCCGAGCAAATGAAAGTGCAGCAACCCTCCACTCAGCACCCATTTAAGGGTCAGGAATCTTGGAGCACCCGTAGCTCAGCCCACTGCATTATGTTATCAAAAATACCTCACATGCAGGCAGTAACATGGGTAAAATATCAACACATGGTTTTCAAATAAGAGAAAAGGAAAATGGGAGACAGAGAAGGAGGGAAAAATGCCTGGGTGGTTGTGAGTTTCCCCTCTTAGTCATCCATTAAGGAGTGTGCGAGAGGATTTGGGGGTTCAGGGTCACTGGGCAGGGGGAACAGGTGTCTCTCACTGATCTGAGGACTGTTCTACTTCAACACCTTATTAAAAAGATCAGCTCTCGGTCTGTTCTGGTTCCTTTGACCCAGAGACCTAAAATTACACGAAAGGGTTGTGAAGCCTTTGGAATTACAATGATTTCTGTTTTAATTATTGTAAAAGTCTGTGTTGAAAAAAAGGTTTATTTCAAAATATTTGATGCTTCAGGCAGATAAGAAAGATTCAGGTGTGCTCTTTCCAGCAAAGGGACATTAAGTCTGGGCTGAATGTAGATGTATGAAGTCACATCAAGCATGATTCTGTATTCTGCAAAAAAAAAAAGCCCTCTTAATGTGAACCATCTCCGATCATAAAAGAAAATAAATAATAAATAAAAAATCGTGCAAACTTTGAAAATTTAATTGTAGCGATGAATGCAGCTGTACAAATAATAGGGAAAAAAAACTGAAGTTGAAGTTGTTCCAAAAATCCCAAACTATTCTGGATACCTTGTCATGGTTTGTGTTAGCTATTTAAAAAATAATGACACTAAATCTATAAACTTTAAAACTAGAACAGAAAATAACTCTAAGCAAAGATTTAATGCTGAGGATTCACAAAGCCAGCTATCGTTTTTGATCACTTCAGTTTTTGTATAAGACAAGAATTAACATGCTTTCTGTAGTAATGAAAAGAAAACAAAACCTGTTTACTTGAAACGAACACTTGAAGGCCAATTGTGACACTTTGGATGGTTGAATATAAAAAAAAGGAAGAGTATATTCATGAGTTCTTTTTTCACAAACTAAGCTTGTGGTTATTCCTTACTAATACCATGTGTGACTGTTTGCACATAGATACTTCAAAAGCATAAGGAAGGCATAAATACCCAGAATTGTTTTATAGCACTAATGAAAGACAAGCACTATATAAGACTAATGAAAAAAATAAATCACGATATCCAGAGTGCTTAATCTTATTACCTAGTGTTGGTGTGCCGTTTGGTAAGGCATTTTATGGTCACATTCGTACATCCTTATTGTAAGGTCATATAGAGTAAGTATGTTAAATGTGTCTTGTAATCTGATACAAACATCTAAGAGCCTCTGCTAAAATAGTTTTTGTAGCTTTTTCATAAACTGTTAAAGGATTAACATTGACTTTACTGGGAACATTGTCAAGTACAAACATTGACATTTATTCATTTAAATAAAAAACAACAGGATTTATTAAATGTATCATTACTTTTATTAAAAAGTTGTAGTTATTTTTTTTACAAGTTTGTCAAATCCATTAGTAAATAAGATATGTGAAAATGTGTGAATTAATGTTTACATGGGCATTTACTATCCTTCCTTCCATCTATCCATCATCTTCCGCTTATTCCTAGAGTCGCTGTGGGGTTCCCCATGCCCATCAAGGGGATTGAGCATATACACTATAAGGGGTCATTTAGAGCATTCAATTTAACCTGAAATCCATGTTTTTGGACTGTGGGAGGAAACCAGACAAGCCGGAAAAAACCCATGAGGACACGGGGAGAACATGGAAACTCCATCCAGATCGGGATTCGAGAGGCGAACCTGCTAACCACTAACCCAATGTTTAGCCTGGGCATTTACTGAAACATCTTAAACTAACCTAAAACGACAATTACATTAATTATAATAATAGAATCTATTGAACTGCTGATTAGCAGTATAATTTGTTTATTTTTATACTTGATTTGCCCAAATCAAATATTTGGGAACTAAAGTAAACATCTTTTGCAGCAAATTATTTTTTAAAGCATTTTTCGATGCATTTAATAAAGTCATCTTTATCAGATAATTGTGATTGTAACATGTAATTAAAACAAAGTTACTTTGACGTGCAAAGGTTTGTTTACATTTACAGTTATTAAACTGTAAACCTTGATTGAGTCATTAGTTTTGCCTGGATAAAACGTCTGAGGCGGGCCAGGAACTGTCATTAGAAATTCTGGAGAGATGCCAGAAAAGAATTAAAAACGGAAATAAAATGAGCCTGCTGACACCCAGCTGGTGGCACGGCGTGTACCAACATGATCTACATCAGGGAATGTGCAATTTCATCATAAATGTATGTTAAACAAGGTATGTAATCTAGAAGTCATTTTGAAAACAAATATTAAGGACAAGTGAAGTAAATATAAAAGGAGAAAAAAGAAAAAGGATATTTTACCAATTGTCGAGTCTGGAAGTGGACATAATTCTCTTTGTGGTTGAGTGGAACTGAGCTTACAACATTTCATTTAAAAAAAAAATAAACCAACTATTACAAAGACCATTTTTTAAACAATTAAATCCACAATAGTAGTATACACATTAAAAAAAGTAAAGCTTAATTTCTTCTACTTACTTTGCAGTGCTTTTAATATGATTGAATCATAATAACGATATGACAGATAATACATATTTCTAGAAGCTCATTTCAGAAATAAGCCTTTTTGTAATCAAACTGTAACATGAATAATGAAGAATATTTCACAAATTCTGCCAATCAGAGCTGACTTCTGCTACGATTACATACAATATCCAGGGTGAGGTAGCTCAGTAGTTTCGGAGTTGGGCTAGCAATCCAAAGGTTGTGGGTTCAAATCCCAGATCCACTGAAGTTACCAATGTGGGTCCTCGAGCAAGACCCTTAACCCTCATTGCTTCAGGGATTCTGTGTGTACCCCTGTGTTCTGACCCCAAATATTAAGAGGGACACTTGTAAGTCGCCTTGGATGAAAGCGTCTGCTAAATGACCAAATTAATGAATCCAAATGAAACGAAAGTTCCAACTGATATTTTCCTAATTCTGACAACCAACGTTTAAAATAAATTACGCCAAAACCCTTTAAGATTTAAATACGCAAAACTATTCTATTAGAGCTAACCTAAGTTCCGGAACAGTTTAAGATTGATGCCAATAATCAAGAGAGACACATTACCGGCAATTGCTAAAATATGTCAGCATCACAAAAATGTTACATCACAACAATTCTGACCTTATGTTGATTTCAAAGTTGCATAAGACTTCTCACATCTGGTTTTATATTCCTTCACGTGAACCATACATTACAAAAACCACCAATGTTTCACCCTTTTTTCCTAAATCAGAAACCTGTTTAAATACTATATTTACAGCCAAATAAGACATCTATGGACAAAGAACACTTTAAAATCAGTTCATAGTCTTTAGTTTTGAAAGATATTTTGTGAAAACATTTTTTTTTCCTAAAACACTTTGGGAAAATGCTGGTTTATTCCTTTTTAAATGTATACACCCTGCACTGACTCCAGAGCTCCTGACTTGAGACTAAACTTCACAATCTCATGAGCTTGTCTTTAAACAATGTAAAATTCAATTCTCCTTATTTAATTTTGAAATGTGGCCCATCTGCAGCATATTGTATAGTGTTCTAAATATATACAAACGAGAGTGAGAGACAGAGAGAAAGGGAAAAGAGAGAGACAGACAGACTGTGTGTTGCGGTCTCCAGCATTTTGATCAGTGTGTTTGTCTTCCACTCTAAATGAATGGCAGATGCTGTGAGGAAGGGCATAAGCAATAGTCAGACCTTTTCAAATGGCCTCAGAAGAGTGTGAGGCAGACTGAAAAAACAAAGATAGCCAAAAAGGAAAGAAAGATGTAGAACCCCACACACTCTTATTCACATACATGAAATCACCCAGATTTTTCTGACTGATATCTTATTGCTGTAATCTCTAACTGATTGAGAGCAGGCCAGCCTACTAAGCAGCATGTATATAAAGATAAGAGAGACAGGCGGAAGGGCTCAGGATCTGACTGCACTGATTTTCTTAAACTCTTGACTGTGGTAGAGCCAAGCACAGAAAATTCACCTTAGGGGCTAGGTTAACTACAGCCATAGAGATCCCACTATCATGGCTGCACATCACACAGCACACAACAGCCAGCTGCTGAACTACACACAAAAGATCAGATGATCAACCGGAGGCAGTTACAAGAGACACTTTAATGCAAGGGGGTTTATTGAGCGAGCCAAAGAGCTGAATATTTCTGAACTTGCTACTGACTATGCTTTTCAAAATATTCATTAGGTAGTGCGTGCACATACTATCTTAATTCCAATAAAGTTAAGGACCTTTGCTATATCAAAATAAAACCATAATGCAATCATTTGCAAATCTCATTAAACCATATTGTATTTTCAACAGAACATAAACATGTTGCATTTTCAATCTGAGACATTTTGTTCACCTTGGGTAGCAGCTCTTCTCCTTTTAACAACTATCTGTACATTTCTGGGGAGGGAGGAGACTTGTCCTGTTCTTATCTTACGGAGGATTATTATGGACCTCATTGCTTGATTTTCTAATGTTTCTTGAGTTTTTTGTAATGGTGAAAAGTCTGGACCAGACCAGTTCAACACATCTTTGCGATGGATGCAGTATATTGTTTAACATTGTCTTGCTGAAATATGCAAGGCCTTTCCTGAAAAAGTTGCCTGAATGATACATTACAGTACCACAGAACAGTATTTGTTTTTGACTCAGACCATTTAAAATGTACTTTGGCTCAGAGAAGATGTCAGTGTTTATGGATCATGTTTACATATGAGATTTTCTTTGCATTCAATTTTAAGTTTAATTTGAATTTATGGACTGCTCTGAAAACTGTGCTAAACAGTGATTTCTGGAAGTGTTCCTGAGCAGTTGTAGTTGTCAAATGCTCCTTTAGTTGTTTTTTGAATTGTGCTACTTACTTTTCCTGCCTTTTGTTGCCCTGTTCCAACTTTTTAAGTATGTTGATAAAATAGTCAAATGTCTTTGTTTCAGCATCTGATATGTAATGTGTCTGATAAAAAATATCGATCCATCAGATTCACAAATCATAGCATTCTCCTGATTGAACTTTTATAGTTATATATAAAGATCACGGTCAAAAATTAATAAAAATATGGGCAAAAAAAGTGTTGTGAAGTTGAATTAGGAGGTCACAATGTCACAGCAAATGTGTGCTATAATCAATGGTATATATTAAAAACATTAAAAAAATACACAAAGTTTAGATTGTTAGCAGATAACTTAAAATTAAATACATTAGTAATGGATTACTTTATTAAATGATTGGGGTAAAAAAAGCATGAAGTACACATGAAGCAATCATGTTTAAGTACAAACGGAACAGCCAACAGACTTTTTTTTTAAAAGCAAGGATGTGTTGTGGTTTACCAATTTGTGCAAACAATCGTGCAAGAGATAATTCAGTATTCTTCAGAACAATAATAGTCTTTTAACCTACACAGTTCATAATGTCATTAAAAAATGCCTTTATCGTTTGACAAATTGATGGACAAATGACGGACAATGCCATGGTAATGAGAAAATGTGTTACTTCACAAATTCTGCACGAAATGCATGCTAAAACTCTCATGTAAAGAGGAAGCCGTTTGGCAAATGATAATCAGTTGTTATAAGTTATTATACATCAGTGTATGATCATGTGATGGGTATGTGAAGTTAATATTGATAAGAAGAGTAACTGGTGTTTTGTAGAAAATATGCTGCAGTGAAAATTATTATTTGTATTTAAGCAGCACAATACTATGACTTATTCTGAATGAGATACTTTAAACTGAACCACAGATTTGTCTCCTCTAGAAAATCCACAGCATATGATAGAAGAACCAGACAATAGCTGTATAACTGTATAAGACACTTCAGTCTTGTATATAGCAAGGACGTATAAAAAAGTTATATTGTTATAAGAGTATAAGTGTTATAGTGTTGATATATAAGTATGAAGTGTGATTGAAAGTAAATTTGTTGTGACCAAGGGGTAACCATGTCTTTGTCACAACTTTAGAGTTTATTACAACAATCATCAATTGCAATTTTATATTTAATAAACACAAATAGGTTCAGAACTTAAAACACCCATTGATTTTTTGTCCTGTATTTTTAATACAGGTTTGGAAAAATTATATACAAATTGTGGTATGTAAAGTGGGGTAAACCCATATGTCTTTTGCTTACTTTCGTCTTTATCTTTACTAGGCTCGTGTTCCTTTCTTCATAGCAACCCTGTCCAGACTGCAGAGAAGGCTCTAAGTACCTCTGATTTAGGTTAAGTGATTATAACTCCAATGTGGTTTTGGAAACGAAACAGGATATCATATACACAGTCTCACACAGAAAAGTTCTATTGTGCATTTGCATTCAACTTATATGTTTTTAGGCATGAGTGAAAATCCACCTGACCACACTTCATCTTTTTGTGTGAGATCCAAAAGTCAGCTTCAGTCTCATTTATAAGCCTGGGTTGAATTGTGACTCACTAAGTAATTCTTTATTTTTCACAGTAGGCTGGGGTGAACAAAGTGCACGTACAGTTATTCTTTCATGCTCCTCTCCCTACATAAACATTGCAGATTTAGAGTAGAGTTTTACAGCCTTTACAGGGACTTCCTTTACAAGCCTTTTTAAGGATTTTACAACACTCCAAAGACAAGCCCTGTAAACAGTCCACCACATTTAGAGTAACGTGTGTAAGCAATTGCAAAACACAATGCTAATAACCAAATAAACAATGAAAAAACAATTTACCAAGGTACTTAATTAAAAGGAACCTGTGTGACTGTTAAATAAGCTAACTGTTTGACATAGAAAACTAACAACAACTAGAATCTGTGATGTTCACCTTCAAACAGTCTCAAATATGTTATGGTAGACAATTCGTACGTATTGTTTTGGTATCTAGAATACTCTTTGTTGGGGTTTTCTCGGTCTTGTACATAGAAATAACGCTGGCCATGGGATTTTGCTTCTTGAACATGTGTATTGTATGTATTTTGAACTACTGACATTTACTACAAAAAACTTCATTCACTTCAGACAACATTTACTTTCCTGATGTACAAAACTGAATATATATATATATTTTATATGCTAATCAGGATAATAGTCATGTTATCCTACAAAAACCTGAACAATTCATCAGCAATTAACTAAAGGGGGGAAATTTTAGATAGAATAGAAAAAAAGGCACATAATTCACTTGTGATTCAACAAAGATAATTTTGCATCCAACTTACATAGAAGTCGGGTGAAAACAAAATGTGTGAAGGCAATGAAAAAGAGGAAGTAGGTTTTTATTATTTGATACAAGGGTTCCATTGTTTTTTGGAATAACTGATGACAAAATTAAGGAAGGGATTTTTGTTAGTCCACAAATGTGAAACATCATGAATGCGTTTTAATAAGCAGCTGATGAAATTTCATTCAAGGATGCTAAATCTTTCCTTGGCAACTATCATGTACTAGTCAACAACTGTAAAGCTTACAAATCAATGACGTGCTATAAGTTATTGATATTTCATGCCCTTGACACACAGATTTATTTTCTAAAGAAAGGGGTTGGGTAAATAATGAACATGGTATGCTTTTTGACCACACTGTGATGAGAAAGCATTACCAAAGACTACTGAAATCAGTCAATTCTGACTGACTATCGCTGGTAACTAATGCACCAGATGTAGCATTCAACTGAAAATCAGCAGTAACACTTTTAGCTCAGTTGTACTGACACAAATTTTAAAATACGTTAACCTTCTTTTTAAAATGTCTATGTGATACAGAAACTATATCTATGTACAGCTCCAATTCTATCAAAATAATCTTGAAATCCAAATTTATCCAATGTCCAAAGCAAGAGCTACTAATTTGTGTGAGCTATAGTTGCTGAAGCCTATTCGAAATTTACATCTACAAGCATCAAGTTATCTCTAGTTTTTATGGCTATCATGTGTTTGAACTGTAAATATACAGTTTATCTATTTCAGAAAAAAGAATTGGGCACATTGATTAATTTGATTACAACATGGTTGTAAAATAAATTTAAATTGTTGTCGCTCACCCTATATGTGACAAATTTTCTTCTTTGTACTGTAAATACAGAAGTAAATGGAATCACCCTGCAACTTACTTTTCTAAAGCAATTACAAACCAAAAATGCAACTTGGCCTGCAAGAATACTTATAGACTTTAATGAGCTGTAGGAATCAATGTATACTGAACGTAATCAACGTAAACAACACACTACTTTTGCTCCCATATTTCATGAGATGAAATAAAAAATAAAAGACATTCTCTAAGCACACAAAAGGCATTTTTCTCTCAAATATTGTTTACAAATTTGTTTGTTAGTGAGCACTTCTCATTGGCCCAAATATTCCATCCACCTCACAGGTGTGGCATTTGATTGCAGCCAGCCTAAGGCACAACAATCATGCTGTCTAATCATTATCTTGATATGCCACAACTGGTGAATGGAAATTTGTAAACAATATTTAAAATAAAAAAGCCTTTTGTGTACATTGAGTTCAGCTTATGAAAAATGAGAGAGGGAAAAAACTAAAATATGTCACCTATAT
>JAOUQT010000002.1:7255350-7271076 GCA_025769995.1 Xyliphius kryptos | reverse complement strand
CCAGTATTAAGAGTTTCTAACATGCACAACTGTCCTGCTGCAAATCATACATCTAACTCCTTGTAAAGGTAGCATGACAACTCTTGCGCACACACACACACACACACACACACACACACACACACACACACACACACGCACGCACGCACGCACGCACGCACACACACACACAGCCCAAGGGCGTCTTCTCCTTTTCTAACTCAATCATGCTCAGGTTTCACTCTCGCCCATCCGAGCACAGCTCACTTCCTCTACCAAACTACCCCCATCCTTAAACAACAGCAATCCCTGTGCAGCTCACTCCAGAACACACCGACGTCTGTCATACTGTATAACTGTGATGCTACATCCAAACCATAGCGGGACAAAACAGAAATTAGCCAAAAAATCCACTCTTGCACCCACATTCTGCTGATGTAAAATATTTTTTGTGCTGGTATTTATGGATGGCTGTCACTTTTGACATTTCGCCAGAAGTGATCTATACAAAATTCCTGGAAATTTTGGGCATTGTATTCATGGTTTCATTATGTATCCATTCCAGCAGATCAGTTCAGATGCCCCTTCCAATTCACACTTAGTACATTTCTGCTATGATGTTATGTTGGGCACATAATGATTACTGAATGCATGAACCCGTAGACAGAGGGCAGATGAGTAGAAAAGGACCTTGTGACAAGTGTCTGAGTAACGCCTTATCCATATACATAAGTCCTTATCCATCAATTCATTATCTTCCGCTTATTCCTTTACTAGGGTTGAGGTGGGGTTCCCCATGCCTATCCAGGGAAGAACATCTTGGGTGCTGGGCATTATACACCCAGGACAGGGCATTAATCTATCGCTGGGAACACAGTCACTCACTCACACATCCACACACACAAACACACTAAACAGGACAATTTGGAACATTTAATTGACATGGAATCCATGTTTTTGGACTGTGGGTGGAAAACAGAGAACCCGGAGAAAACCCACGCAGACACAGGGAAAAACATGGAAACTACCTAGATCGGGATTCGAACTGGGAAACCCCGGCGCTGAGAGACGAACATGCTAACCACTAAGCCACTGTTCCGCCCCATAAATCATAGTTTATAGTAATATTTAGTAATTACAATAGTGATCCCTAGCATCTAAATACAAAGAAAAATACAAAAGAAAGGTAGAGTGATATGAAATTGGTTCATTTTTGCAAGGAGCTGTGTGAAACAGACAACTGGGCTGGTCCCTTCTCGGCCTGGCTTGTGATGACCGCGTAAACATTAATTTATGTGCAATTGGTCATATTTTAAAGAAACTTTATTTAATTAACAGAGGTTTAAAAAAAAAAAAAAAAAAAAAAAAAAAAAAAACTTTCACATCAACTAAATATAAATTTCCCACTAATCACTGGTGCTGCTGCTTGAACCATGTATAGGTGCTGATACTAGAGTATAAACCTGTCAAATGTCATGGTAATCGAAGCAACATTGTACATTTGTATTGGGAAAACATACACACAAACTTTGCAGCATTACAACTTCTTCAGCAACTGAATAACTTGGAATGGGAGAAATATAAAAAGTGTCTGAATTGCATTGACAGTGCTGTATATAACAAAATGGAATATTTATGTTTTCCATCCCTACAAAAATGAGTCCACCAACAAGCCTATTGGTATATGTATTTATATTGACACTGTTAAGGCAAACTCTTATCAAGCAGGCATATCGCTTACCTAGTTACTTGGCCTCATTTAACCTTCTCTGTCCTAACCATTAGGTACCGTGGCATAGAGCCAAAATACAGGATGTAAATGAGGGTGTCAAATGAATATACAAAAGACAATGGTGTGTTCAGAGAAGTTGATGGCCAAAACCATTTAAATAATAGAAGTGGATACACTAACTATGCAAAAATAACAGACATGTTGCTACTCGTTTTAATATGCATGGAATAAAATAGTGGTCAATAACAGGTGGAACATAAAGGAGAAATGTATAGTTGCGTAAGTGGTTAACAGAAGAGGAAAAGCTTTAGAAGTGTGTGTGTGTGTGTGTGTGTGTGTGTGTGTGTGCATGCCATTATAATGGCAATATTAATGATAATAACTAGTCATAGTTAGAAGATAAAATAAACTCATAATTTACATTTAGTCATTTAGCAGATGCTTTTATGCAAAGTGACTTAGAAGTGAGAAAACACAACAAGTTAGTAGTTAATCATCAAACCTGATCATTATCTGATCTGGCGTTCTTTTTTTTCTAATTTTTTTAATAGCATGTGCGTATGGAAGAGATCTGTTTTCGGATGGTTCCTAAAAATGCTAAATGACTCACCCTTATGGAAAGTGTGGGGAAGATCGTTCCACCTTTTAGCCGTGGTGAATGATGGTATTAAGTGAGAATTAGCACCACGGTGAGTTTGCTTGATCTGGTTGAACACCACTAGAGCTGCAGTTTTGAACCAACTGTAGAGGCCTGATTGTGGATGCTGGGAGACTGGCCACCAAAGCAATAAGCAAAGCAATACAATACCATAGTTGAGCCCGGGATAGAATGAGGGCTTGGACCAGCAGCAGAGTTGCCTGTTTCTTTAAGAAAGGTAATCATATGATCAACGCATTAAGGTATGCGATATGAGGCATATCATGCTGGTGAGCACTTCGTGTTTACTTCATTGAGTCACGATTTTGCCTTTATTTGTAAACCCCCCACCTCCTATATGTTGAAAGTAATGACCTTTTAAATGAATATTACTAAAGGATCTTAATAAAGATGTACTAGCCCAAAGAAAAAAAAATACAACAGGCAGCAAATTAGATAATTGTCATAGTTGGAAACAGTGGTAACTATTTGGATATTTGTTGTCCGAATACCATCTGTTCTTTACTCACAGATGAAGATAATTTGGTGCTGTTGATTATACAACATATACCCTTACATGACAGGTTCATTATTTTTGTCAATGTCCCCAAATAAAGCTAATCGCTAAAATGCAGAAATTCAGTCAACAACTTTTTTGCTCAATACTGTAGCTGCAAACTATTGGTTTATTGTACCCCCTTTTAAAAAGTTTGCGCTGGGAACGTACAACAATATGAATATTAACGATGTTAAAGTATTAATAACCTTTCAAACTATACCGAACATATTTGAACAAATTTAATTTTCATTTGTTCGAATCTTGATCTTGGTGGAGTTTCTATGTTCTTCCCATGTCTGTGAGGGTTTTCTACAGGTTTTCGGTTTCCTCCCACAGTCCAAAATCTCAATATTCAAAATGCATTGCTGCTGTGAATTGCCCCTATATGGTGTGTCTGTGTGTGTGTGCCCAGCAATGTATTAGCACCCTCTCCCAGGTGTATCTGCGAAGCACCTGAAACGTCCTCCTCTGGATGGGTATGAGGAATTCCAACGAGTTAGTAGAAAATAAATTGATTAGATACTCTTTAAGAATAAATGGATATATAAACAAAGTAACAAAACTAAAATGGAGTGCATTCTCAAAAAACCTCAACCAGGTAAAATTTTACTAAATGCATGTCTTGTCAAGCCAGACAGTCAAGTCGAGAAAAGAGGAGAGCAAATGCTAAAGATTACTTTGCCTGTCCAAAGTGTGAAAGTACATTGACTCACTTGCACACATCGATTCAGATCGATTAGGATTCAGATCTAATAGGATCCTAATATAGTATTAAAAAAAAAATCCAAGTAATCTAGAAAACTAGTTTGTGCAACAAAGGGCACATGTCAAAAGAACCATTTATATAATAAAACTGGACCCAAAAAAAATCTGACCTTTGATTTATTTGCCATAGCTAACACATTACGAGCATTACCATCTATTGCAGTTCAGCATGAGAACCTTAAAAAAGGATCTTTAAACGCCAGTGAACTCAGCTGACTGCAAGTACCAACTCTCCACAGTTTTTTCAGCTGTCACTACCTGTTCCTCTATTCAGAGTGGTCACAGTTACTTGCATTGTTTGCACATGCCTTTGGTATAATGCTAGGGGTACGTGTTTATGGCTAATAACGAACAGCTGGTTTCTACCATAGGTCTACGCAGGGTGTGTTGTAAATAGTGTAATGCACCATCTTTTGGTAAGTGAGCAGGTCAGGGTCAAGTGTGTCTGCTGCTTGGTTTTAGCGGAATGTGCTATGCTTCTTATATCTGAACACTATGCAGGCATGTTTTGACCATGTCCTAAGTTAGTGTGACGACAGTGCCTGAAGGGTTCCATGCTCTTACAGAAAGTGAAGTTCCTATGTGAATGAACGTCATTAGGGTGGACACCAGGAGTGTGTGCGCATGGTGTGGATGATTGGGGTAAGGGTCTAAATCTGCTGGCCTAGAGGCTACAGGTCGAAGCATTTTGAGGAAGCCATTTCCTCACTTTCCTGCAGCAGGAAAAACTGCAGACCAGGGAAAATAAACCAAAGGGAAATGAGCGAAAACAAATTACGGTGAGCGACACTGATAGAATGGACGCCACCAGCTACACAGAAAATGTTGGATATACATATATGGGTGTGATTTTAAAAGTCAAAGCATTACTCATTGTAATACTGAAAATTCTGTAACAACCACAAAAGTGTTGAGCATTACCACATACATGTGACAGCAAGCAAACACTTTCCACCTCCCACTGTCAGATTTATCTGATTGGGAGAAGTGGGGTTTAAGTAATTTTGTATTCCCCCCCAAGTGAATCATCACCAAGTAAACTAGATGTAGCTTGTGAATAACATATGACAAAGACAAGCAAATTACACGGTACCATCTTTAGAGTTCTACCGCAGTTTCCTGTTTCTTACAATAAAGAATGAGTCCAGGCTTCATTCAGTTCCACCAAGTGTGTGAAGAGACAGGACAATAGGGGCTGGCCACTGTAGTATTGCATAGGCCTTCTGCATTCTTAGTGACAATTTAGCCTAATTAGCATTAACTTCTGCTCAATCCATCATACTCCTCAAGAAACACAAACAAACTGTCAGCTCTAGCGTAACAAGCCGATCACCCAGCTACTTAACACAAATTATTCTTACATGAAATGCTGCTTCTCAGGCATCCTTCACCTTCCCCTCCCACCCCAGGCCATTTGGGGAACGGATGGCTATCAAAATTGAAGACATATGTTCCAGTCAAGTTCAACTCCTGAGTCTACTGTGGCTGAGGCGGTGACAGTATACCCAATTTGAAGAGAAAGAGAGAGAACATAGACTGGGTTATCTGCTGTAGAAGAGAAGACAGGAAATACAGATGGCTCAGGTAATGCAATGACCGCTGGTATAGACATCAAATATTGATAGTTCTAAAATAGAAGAATAGGTTGAACTGTTTTCCAGTGGTTAAAAAGAACCATTTTACCATTTCTTCAAAAAATATTTACTAAATGTGAAAACCTTCAGTCCTATTTTGAATTGCATTCCTACACACATGCTCATCATTATTCAGGGTAAATAATGGAAAACCATCGTTGATGAGGATACAATTAGTTTGTGGTAAGGGGCAGAGCTTTATGGATTCCATTTTATTTTTTACAAATGCCATAGTGACTTCTCATTCCCAGATTGCATCCCACTTCACCATTTAACCTTTATTCGTAATTGTTGTGTTTTTCTAAGTTGAACGACAGTCTTGCAGTTTTCTCAGGCTGCATTCTCTGTTAACAGTGACTAATGATAGCCCTGTGGTGTAGTGGACAGCACATACTTGGGACACGTGCATTTAAAATTGGTTTCACATAACGCAAATCTGTACTGAGAAAATGAACTAATTGCCACAGTTCAGCCAATGCATAGTTACATTATGTATTATATACACTTTCTAGATACATTTCTTTGGTATAAATTCTTATTACTTTTACTTCCCATATAGATGCATGTGGTAGTTTTACGAATACTGTGTGTAAGTGCATATTGTTATAGTAAAGGTGGATCAGATGCAGTAGTGAGTATTTAGACACTTCAGTATCAAAGCTGGATAAAGAATAATCCACCAAATAAACGTGTTCAGCCCCCTGTATTCAATAAGCAAAATACTATAAGTACTGATTAAAGATTAGATGACTACAGACTGTGCAAAAACAAACAAGCTACCTTCTTAGAGCAATAATGAATAAATGTCTAATTAAATGCACAAATGATACACAATTTTCAGCAGCACTAATGTGTCACCTAGAAATTATATCAGCACAACACACGGCCACCACATCAGTGTCACTACAATCCTATGAATGACCCACCACCAAAATAGTATGTGGCTTAGTGGTTAGCACATCCGCCACTCAGTGCTGTGGATTCCCAGTTAAAATCCCAATCTGGGTTGAGTTTCCGTCTCTTTCCCATGTCTGCGTAGCTTCTCCAGTTTCCTCCCACAATCCAAATGCATGGATTTAAGGTAAATTGGCTGCTCTAAATTGCCCCTATAATCGGTGTGTGTAAGCAAGGAAGTGTGCCCAGCAATAGATTGGCGCCTGTCCTGGGTGTATTGGGTGAAGTGTTGTCCTCTGGATGGCCATGGGAAACCCTTCGCGACCCTCATAGAGGATTAAGCGCTAGATCATGAATGAATAAAAAGTGACAAGGTAAGCATTCAAGCATTTGTTTTAAGCTACAAATATCAGAAACATTTTGTAATAGCAGAACAAGAGGTTATACCTGGAGCTAAAATCAAAGATTCACATACTTTTACTCTCAGATATATGATTACAAATTAAGGCCAAGACTAATTTTGCCTTAATTTGTTTGATTTGATTTACTTTATCTGCTTCTAATTGTGGGCAGCACGGTGGCTTAGTGGTTAGCACATTCGCCTCTCAACGCTGGGGATTCCGGTTAGAATCGCAATCTGCGTGGGTTTCCTCCAGGTTCTCCGGTTTCCTCCCACATTCCAAAAATAGGAAGGTAAATTGAATGCTCTAAATTGCCCTGTATAGTGTGTGTATGTGCGTGTGGATGTGTGAGTGATTGTGTACCCAGCGATGGATTGGCGCCCCGTCCTGGTTGTATCTGCCCAGCGCCCGAGACATTCTCCCCTGGATGAGCATGGGGAACCCCCCGCGGCCCTCAAAAAGGAATAAATGGAAGATAATAAATGAATGAATAAATGCTTCTAATTGTGTTTTAGGTGCATACGCTTAGTGCCCACTTCATTAGGTTAACCAAACTGTTTAAATTATTATATTTATTCATTATATCTGCTATACGACTACTAAAATACGTGCTTTTTGAATGAACATAGCATCCCCGTAAGTCTGTCACCTTAGCAGGATAACACAGCCTGCCACAAAACAACAACGGTTCAGAAATAGTTCACAGAGCACAATAACGAGTTTAAGGTGTTAACATGGCCTCCAGTTTCCCTGTGGGATGTGCTGTACAAACTCCACCTCGCCACTTCAAGGAGTTAAAGGAACTGCTGCTAACAGCTTGGTGTCAGATACCACCACAGGCCTTCATGGGTTCTGTGGAGTCCATGCCTCAGTGGGTCAGTGCTATTTTGGCAGCAAAAGGGGGACCAACAAAATATTGGAAATGATGATATAATGTTATGCCTGGAATAATGTTCCCTCGAAATTTCAGTGAGAGACCCCCGAGGTTTCTCCTTGTGTCTACTTCCTCAAAAAAAAAAATTATACATTTTGGGCGACACAGTGGCTTAGTGGTTAGCACGTTCGCCTCTCAGTGCTGGGGGCTTCCCGGTTCGAATCCCTATCTGGGTGGAGTTTCCATGTTCTCCCCGTGTCTGTGTGGGTTTCCTCCAGGTTCTCCGGTTTCCTCCCACATCCCAAAAACATGGATTCAAGGTAAATTGAGTACTCTACATTGCCCAATGTAGTGTGTGTATGAGTGTAGAAGCCCCCCGCGACCCCCATAAAGGAATAAGCGGAAGATAAAGAATGAATGAATGAATTTATACATATTGCTGAAAATGTGTCCTACATCTAACAATTTTACATTTCTCAATGGGAACTAGGTTAATGAAACAAGACAAAAATATACTTTTTAAATGTTTGTATTTTTCTGAAAAATAATTCATAATTCAGTTTAGGTGACTAAAAAAATAGTTTCATGTGACCCTCCTCAGTCTTGCAGATTGTCTTAAAAGAATTTAAGCCTATTGCTACATACACAAAAAATAAGATGTGAGATAGTGGTGAGTTTCTTTAGATTTATATTTATTTTGGTAAATGAAAATGTGTGCTCTTGGTCATTGGATCATTTCATTTAACTCAGTGGTAAACGTCAGAATGCATCCTATTTTTTTTTATATTAAACATGATACTACCTCCTTCAAACATCAAAGTTTGAATTGATGGAATGCAATGTTTTCTAAGCTATCGTTGTGCCAAAGTATAATAATTTGTTCATCATTTACTTAATTGGTTTGTCTACTTTTAAAACATATTTTCTTTATTATTTGTTTAAGTTGTATTTATTACAAAAATATTCTAAGTTTTACCACCAGTTTTACCAATAGGTTTGACAAGTCGACTAGGTGGATTTTATATATATATTTTTTACCAATAGAATACATTATTAACATCTCTACCGGCCTGCAGTGATATCAGTCATCTTAATGAATTTAAAGTGCAATTTCAAATGCAAATATTATTCCTGTTCATAGCATAAATAACCATGTGCCGATTTCTAAATGTTACTGTGTAACATTTACAAAGCAGCACAAAATCCACAGCACTTATAACTATAGCCACTAGGACTGTCACTCAGTTGCTGATTGCATTTGCAAGTTGTAAATTAACATTTAAGAAGGTCACGGTGGGGCTTCCCCATGCCCATCCAAAGGAGAACATCTTGGGCGCAAAGCAGATACCCCCAGAACAGGGCGCCACCCTATTGCTGGGCACACTCACTCACACAGCTACACACACAAACACAACTATATGGGCAATTTGGAGCATTGAATTTTCCTTAAATCCATGTTTTTGGACTTTGAAAGAAAACTGGAAAAACTGGAGAAAATCCACACGGACACAAGGGGGACTATGGAAACTCCTACCTGATTGGGGTTTAAACCTGAACGTGCTAAGCACTAAGCCATGCCAATACGAATATCATGTGTTTTAATATGATTTTTTTTATTTTTCTCCATAACATTTTAATTAAATGAAACATCCTGGGAGCATCAGAATGTATGTGCACAGACGGACGTCCACTATCATCTAAAATACAGAGAACATTATCTGTATAAAACCGACCAATGAAGTTGGCTTATTCTGTTAGAAGATGCTATTAATGCTTTAACAAGCCTTTATGAAACATGCTTAACTTTCAATCTGTGGTTTCATTAAACTGCAATTCAACTGACTCCTTTTATTGTCACTTTAGAGTTCATTATCTCATAGGGCCACTAATAGAAAGCAAAAGAGCAAGCAAGCTAGTAAAAAACATTATAGCTATGCTGTCTAGCGTTTTACCCAAAGTCATTATTTTTGATTACCTTACTTGGCCATTGAAGCACAAATATTTAACACTATACATCAATGTAATTGCAATAAAAATTCAATTTGATCTAAACATTTTGACTGCTGAAGCTGCTAGAGAGAAGAATATAGTGCTTGTGCAATTAAATCACAAGCAAACACTTGGGAAATGTTGAGCATAACCCATTTCTCTTTAATTTGTCCATTTTCCATTTCTTTTTTTGATGTTATGCATTTGCTGCATTTGAAATGCATCACTAATTAACTAGAATGTTTGGCAGGAGACATTTGTTGTTTCTAGAGGGCTGATGGCAAACCTCACTCATGCTGGCCGAAAAACAGACTGTGAAAGCTCAAGATTGAGAAATACACCTTACGGCCAATGCCATCACCATTTCAAAAGCTAAACAACATAGGCAAAATAACTAAGCAAACTGACAGAGTGACACTTATTTTTCTTTTTGCCCTGGAGAAATTTAACATCACAAATACCACACTGTGTACTGGGTGTGGAAACTGAAAACAAACCTGGGATGCTCCGATAATGACAATGTTGTGGAAATTTGATATTCTTGCCAAGGTGAGAGTAAGGGGTTATTCTAATCAAGTTAATTCTCTGACGGCACTATGATGTCATTTGCTGTTTGCTCATTAGCCACTCCTGGTACTTGGCCAGTGCTAATTTTCATTCAGTTGGAAAGGTACATATAAGCCTTGTTTTTTTTTCTGACCATTTTTTGACTTGGAAAAATTACACCCAGATTAGTACGATGTGAAATAACCAGGAGGGGGAAAATAATCTATTCTTCTAGCATGACAAATAAATGGATTGGGTCTGTCATCTCTGTGGCTCGGCACTTTACATGGAATGATGCTTGATTTAACCACACGCAAAACACTCATTTTGCTCTCGTTTCTCCTCTTGCTGCTCCATTTTTCATGGAAATTTTATTCTTATTTCAAAGACAGGTCTTTCAGTTGGTTCTTTCATAATGATGGATAGCACCTATGAGCTATTTACCCTTCAGGAGCTTCTGGTTTATAAAGGTTAGACTTGCTCTGGAGCTGATGTGTCATGCATTTGCATCTTGTCACGTGAGCTGAGAATGGAAACTGGTAAGCAATGCTCTATTATTGCGCGATTTGTTTTAATTGTTTTAAACATCATTTCTGAGATTTAAGTTCTGATTTTCTCTACTCGTAACATTCATCCATTATGTAATGTTTATCTCACAATATTATCATTTCTTCGGAATAAAAATTATAAGTTATTTTCAACAACTACTGACATATTTAGTTATATACCAAAAATGTATACACTTTTGATTTATTTTACAGTTATAGTATATTTCGGCATGGTTGGCCACTTTTTTAAATCTCGGGATATACAATTATTTAAACCACGGTTCTAACTGCAAACATTACTTGGTTAATAAAAAGTTTAATCATAAGCACTTATGAACGGAACAGGTTATCATTATTATTATTATTATTATTATTATTATTATTAATAATAATAATAATAATAATAATAATAATAATAATAACCATTTTGCATGCAACCTATTACATTTTTATCAAATTCTTAGTGGTGGTGAACTAAAATTACCTTTAACCTAGCACAGGTAAAGGCAATGTAGAATGCATCCAAAATTGCTAATTTTAGTCTGTAAATAAATATTTTGGTTTTCCACTTTCTCTATAAAATAGACTTCATTGTATTTGTCAAATCTAAATGAATTTAGAATGTACCTAAAGCAGACTTAAATGATATTGGAACAGAATCATTTTTAGATTTAGTCACAACACTTTTTAAAATAATATTTCATTCTCTTTTTTAACATTCTTTGGTGTATACTAGACTTTCACTGTTTAACACTCTGTAGTCACTATTTGTTCTCTTATTCCTGATGCACATTACATTTTTACACACACACTTTCTGTTTATGAAGCCAAGCTGTAAATCATGCAGAATTAAGTTTGATAATGCCTAGATGATTCCTGATGGCAACATATCTCTCTCTTAAATACCAATATAAGCCTTCACATGAATGTTATCATTAGATATCGTCCATGCCATCACAGATGCTGATTTTTGCACTTTTTATTCTTAACAATCTGGGTGGTCTTTTCCATCATTGGCATGTGAAAGTTTCTCAAAACAAGATGAAACATGGACTCATCCCACCACAGAATATTTTTCCACTATACATTAAACCAACTGTCAGTTCTCACACAAAGTCTGGAAGCTTGTTTGCAATGTCTAAACCATTGCTGAATACTCCTTTTTTGCATACATAATATCCTATACCTTAATAACATCACCTGATGCCGGCTAAACTTCGAATTATTGAACCTTACAAAACACTAACCTGTTTAGTCTTACTTTTTCTATGCAATATTACATTTTGAGAGTGTTTTAGGGATCTATTTCTAAATGTGTTTATATGTAACAAACAAGATTAAAATTATAATTGAAAACACTGAGAAAAGTATTCTTTGTCTGTTAAATAAAGGGTTATTTATGTGTATTATTTTGGCTTTTGTTTCAGTTTTTCTAAGCTTTTTTGGAAATAGTTGTATATTAAATAGACTTTTAGATCGAGAGGCTATATCCAAGTAAAATAATGCACATAAAACAAAATTGATATGTTTAAGAAAAGACAATTATTTGCCTTATTTATGTTTAAATACTAACATTCATATTAACAGTGTTATGCCAAAGTTTAAACAACCATTCCAAATTAAAATGTGTTGATATTCATGAACTTATTTTCACTCAGAAATGATTAAACAATGGAATTCAACAAGACAGACAAATTGTTTACATGGTTATATATGATATTTCATTTAAATACTAGATTAATCGTTATGTAGTTATGCTTTGGAATTGCATGATTTAAATAAATTAAAAATAATATGCATTAGCATTATAATTTCTATAATTGGAATCAGTAATTGGTATGGCTGAAGGCAGCATTTGTTTTTAAGGAAACTGAAGTTGTAGGCTTGAGGTTTTACTCATTTGGCGAAGCTCTCAAAGAAATAGAAATAAAGCAGTTAAATTTTACATTCAAAAGTGTTTCCAAAGCAGCCTAGCCAACATCAGACTGTTTAAATAATTAGTCAGCTGTTTGACTTATTACCTGCAGGTAATTATAATAATTTTGCCTGTCTTAAGCCATAAAGGAGATTTAGGATTCAATAATATTAATAATAATAATAATAATAAGAAGAAGAAGAAGAAGAAGAAGAAGAAGAAGAAGAAGTTGTAGTAATATAAATAAGTAAAATTCATTAAGATGACATCATAGGTTTGATTTTAAGTTTAGTATTTCATGTTATATGTATCAAATGCACATGGATATACATACATACATACACACACACGTAAGTGCACTTGAGCTGTGACCGATTTAAAAAATTATATGTAAACTAATAAAAACATCCAGCTCATCTGGTATGGTTAACTGCATCAACTGACTACTTTTACCCTTTACTTTCAATGCACATTTAACACAATAAATTAACTGATTTCATATCAAGGCAAAATAAGGACATTTGAAGAAATAAAAATTAAGTATCTGATTAGTGGCTTTGTTTAAAATGTTATTACAATAAGAAAAACAATCACACCAAGTCTTCACACCATTAATTATAAATATAATACCCACATGGACTGATATGGAAACTGAGCGGGGACAGCCTGAAAAAAAATTACCAAACAAAACATTTCCTTAAGCAAGCATAACACAAACAGACCCCAGAAAACTGCAGCGACCTGCATATAATCACAGTACGACATTTCCTCACCAGCAAGCCTTACCTTCTACTTAGTGCCATTTATAAACATGAAGGGGGCACAAACAAGGAAAGTACGGGCAGTGTCAGCCTGCATTGGTCTGGATGTGAACTGATAAATTGGTGGCTGCTACAAATTGCCCCTTGGGCACAATTCATTCAGCTGAGTGCAGAATGGAGAGCAATTTTCAAAAGCACCCCCTAAGCTCAGGCATGCACCAGGTGATCGGCTTATGGTGAACAAAACGGAACAAAGAGCTATATCTTAAATCTCATCTCATCGGTTTCAGCCCACATGTTCACACACCTCACGTACACACCTGCTAAGAGATACTATGCAAGCCATACCTGAGCCATGTCAATGAGCAGAAATTGGCCACATCCAGGGAAAAGAAGAATAGACAATCTTATCTGCTTTTATTTCTTTTGACCACACAGAAAATGTGAATGAGATCCAGCACAAACACTTACAGCAGACTTGAAGACAGCTTTGAATGAGTAGTAGTTTGTTTTTATATTTGTAGACATTTGTCACAATCCCCATTCCACTCTATTCGCTCAGTGGAGAACCCTTTATCTGCCAGAACAACTTAATCGAAAAAGAATCCGTCACATCCCATCACAGGCTACTGCCGCCAAGCACTGCCTGTGTATGTAGACAGATAACTTAACCTTTTTCCTGATCTGCACTTCAAAACAAAGACAGGTCCCAGGTCTCCCAACATGTGTGGTCTCTTCTGTGCTCGACTGCTCTCTGAATGAATGCTTCATTCTGCAAGATCTAGTATAGGATAGAGACACCTGCCACTTTTGTGCTTTTGTCAAAAATATTTTAATTACGCAAGAACAAATTCCAGTCAAAACCACTAATGACATGATCTGGGCTGCAAATTTTAAACATTTGGTAAATTTAGTTTTTTATGTAATTCAGGAAAAATGCTTCAGTCTAACATGCACCTCGTCTTACTCCATATTAAACTGCCTTTGTAAAAGTTAACACATTTTCCACAGGAAACAAACTCCAGCATATTTCATATACTGTTTACGTACTGAAAAAATAAACCATAAAATGGGACTGCTACAAAAGTAATGGCACATTAAACGTGTCAGTTTATTTTCAAGATCAGTTTGCAGATTGACGTCATATTAAAATATGTTCCTTATAGAGGAGATGTTAAACTGGTGGCCATCAAAACATTTTTTAGCAAAATGCAATTCAATCCGGGGTGTCCAAACTTTTGCAAAAGTCTGTAAAACAATATATAATCACTTCTGGTACACATCTGTAAACCAGCCATATTTACGATAAATTAAAAAGGTTTTAAAACGCTTTGATGGTTTTGAATAAACTAAATTTCACCTCAGCAGCTAGTTGATATAGACCTTAATTTCAGATGGAATTCACTTTTTCGACAACTGTGGGAAAAAAGATGTTGCTTCCATTCTGAGAATTCTACTGTATATTGAGAGCTATGTCTTATAAGCATGAGAAAACCAATTATACCTATGGTTCTAGTATTAGTCCAGGCTCAGGCTACTTGAGATACTTAAAAAAAATTCAAATGATTTAAATCATGTTTATTTTAATATTACTTTGAATTATTTCCTGTTGTTGTATACCAATCACTTATTAAAATTTCAAAGGATATCATATCATATCATATCTACAACTCTTAGCGTGACCTATAATTCATTATAAAATGAGCAGACTTTTCCCATTAAACAATCTAAATATTTTTATGGAATATATTTGGTTATGGTCACATGTAAAACCATAAATTTTTATTATTATAAAAAGTGTTTATTATTATGACAACAGTTTTAGAAATGATATGTGGAATATGTAATTTAAGTAATTCCTTAAAAAAAAAAAGACAAACTGCAACAGCAAAGTCATTATGTATTTAAGTATTTAAGATCATAATTTACTTATTCAAATCAAATAGCATAATAGCTTCCTGACAATTTGCAACATCAATATCCTCTTCTCAATATCTGGACAGGTCTGTGTAATGCTTTATAATATCCACCACAGGAAGTTTGTTTTCTCCTCAATCACTAGCAAAGTCGCCCAAAGGACGACGGATCTTACGTACGCGCACACACACGCACACGCACAGGCGCGTCGTTGCAGTAGTAGGAGCAGAAAGTAAACACCAGCGTAGCTTTCTACTGCCCCCTATTCACATGTATCAGCAATAACACCACGATGGGGGACCGCATATGGAAAATCACATTAAATGTAAATATAGTACAAGCAGTTCATGAAAATTTCTGCCAAATATTAATGCTGCCTGCTCGTAATTTAAGACGATCACCTGCCTTTCATAACAAAAGGGATTAAATAAACTATATACATATATATTGTGAATGGAATATAGTGTATTAAATATTTAAATACAACTTTTACATTAGACTATTTAACCAGAGGGTCGTCGTCGAAGAAAAAATTACAAACAAAAATAGCATTAACAATTTAAACGTGCTACATG
>JAOUQT010000002.1:7196547-7211624 GCA_025769995.1 Xyliphius kryptos | reverse complement strand
AGGCCCTACACCATACTAATAAATTATTGTGGTCTAAAACCAGGTGTTTCAGTTTCATTGTCTAACCCCTGTATATGCCACCATGATACAATAGCAGGATTTAACCAAATTGTTCTTACCTGTTGGAATACTAAAATCTGTAAATTGCTCAACAGTAAGAGGAATTTACCAGTGCCTGACACAAATGCTACATTTAGCCTGTGGTTTATCAGTGCAAAGCTGGGTACGTGCCTACCACAGTCTGCTCCAGTTCTCTGCCAGACCACCATGACCAGCTGTCAGGAGAGAGTTGGTTATGGCATGTCTGACTGCACCACCTCTTTGTAAACCTCCCTCCCACCCACTACTCATAACAGTTGCACATACTTGAACACATATAGAGCACAGATGTTCAGCTGGTGATGGTTTACGAAGTAATTCTGCCCACAGAGGAAGTGGCATTTAGTTTTAAGAAAGAAGACAGGATAAGAGGGAAAGGGTTTTAGAATGGACAAAGAGCTGTCCTAATAATATTAAAATGCTCTGAAACCTTTTAGGATGAGAGAGGGAAAAAACATCTGATAAAAGTAAAATAGTCTAGAATAATAGAAGATGACTTTTAAAGACTGTAATGTCCTGAGATGGGCTATTTCATACATCTAAAGAGGAATGCACAGTCTGGGGAATGCTAAAGTAAATGCATGGAACCAATGTATCTTTAGGTAGTGTTTATGGCAGAGGCTCAACGAGAGAAAAAAAATCCCCGGCATTCCTTTTTTCTCTTGCTATACATTTCATAAGGCCCACAACACACTAATGGCATTAACAAACATATGCACATGAAGTGAATTAAGTGAATCCTGCATGAAATTCCTAAAAATCATACAGGATTCAATGCACCCTACAAAGAACAAAGATCAGTTTATATTAATTAATTAATTGCTGTCTTTTACACCCAACAAATGTAATCT
This sequence comes from Xyliphius kryptos, assembly GCA_025769995.1. Lineage (NCBI taxonomy): Eukaryota > Metazoa > Chordata > Actinopteri > Siluriformes > Aspredinidae > Xyliphius > Xyliphius kryptos. The sequence continues at coordinate 7,210,674 of JAOUQT010000002.1, read as the reverse complement.
ACAAACTTTCTTGATGAAAAGGGATGAAAGTGGAGAGTTCCGACTACAATCCACAGAGGTGAGAGGGCACAGGGACAAGCATAAGCATGTCAGACATTTGCCAGCTGTCTCTCCAGACATGCAGTTGCTCTTTAGAACAGGGAGTCAGGTATCTCTTTTTGGTCCGATTCAAGCCGTAGTAAAAAAAAAAAGCAAACCCCTGACATGCCATTAAATGCAAATAATCACTGCAAGAATTAGAGAAATAAATTCAAGAAAGGTAAAATGTGCCTAGAGGTGCAAGGAGTAATACTGAATTTTATTTTATTAATATTCTCTATTTAAGCATAGCACTCTCCAAATTGAAACAGAAGCCGACCACCACAATCATTAACCACCTCGCAGAGCAACATCGTTTCAGTCAAGCCTAGATCAACCATTAAGAGACAAAACAAATTGAACTGAAGGCTACAAGTCATCAGAGATATACAGAACGTCTAAGTGAGAGAAAGAACAGAGGAAGTGAGAGGGAATATTGCTATTTCAGGCTAATCCCCCTGTCTGGTACTTGCTTATGAAGAGATTACACAACTACTAGCCCTCCCTGCTCTGCCATTATTCACACATGCAGAAACACTGCTCTAATACTGCTTTTCTGTGTGTTTACACTGACTTGTACATCAGTGTGGCCTCCTCCTAGCTAAAGGAAAAATGCATTGGCTTTTCCCTACCGGCAGCGGTCAGAATGTACAACCATCAATGCTCCCAGTAGACAAATACACACTTTTATACATTTTACTGATTCATTCATTCATTGTGCAATATTTGTGAAATAAAGTGTTTTTCCACATTGTATAACAGCCTAACACTTCTCAGGACTAGGCTACCACAACTGTCTCCCAGCCAGCCTTCCCACATGTGCCACCAGACCCCTGCAAATTATTTAGAATACTGCAATTCACCTTATACTCGACCATGTCCCTCCCTTACTGGGTATACTTATATGGCTTCCTGTAGCAGCCCACATCAAATATAAAAGCTTGATGCTGACCTTTAAGTCCAAAAATAGTCCAGTCCTTTCCTACTTTATGTCAAAGCCTGATGTGTACCCAAAGCACTTAATGCCTCAAGTCTGGCTCAACTCAACCCACAATTGTACCAGGTGCCTAGGAGAAAAACATCCAGACTTTTCTCTGTCTTTACAAAAAGGTGATGGAATAACCCTTCCTTGACTGTCCGAACAGCAGAATCAGTTGCTGTCTTCAAGTGCATACTGGAAACACATTTTTTCCAAGTGCAGTTAACTAAAAATTATTTACAATATCTTTTAGCTACAGATTTTGTATAGTTAGTAGGTCATTTTTAGTGGTAGGAAGTTTCTAGATTGTAATTGCTGTACTGGCATAATATGGATCATACCTGGACGTAATTAAGTTTAGGTACAAGCTCTAGCACTGATACTACAATTTAATGATAAAGTCTTTTTGTAAATTGCTCTGAATAAGAGTGTATGTTAAATGTCATATATGTAGGTAGTTATAAAATCAAAACCTACTAAAATAATAAATATCACACTAACCGATACAAGGAACTTTATAAATGTATAGAAAAGTGATACAACTTTATACATCAATGTGTAAGATTATTTCCATAAAGTTACATTTTCTATTGGAAATCAAGGATTGCTATTTTGTTCACCATGTATTGTTCAACCATGCATTACTTCTCTTTTTAGTACTGAGATATTATGTCTGTTTTGTACATAGTGTAAACATAAAAATTGTCTTAATCTACAAAACTTCAAACACAACTTAATCACATGCTACACTGTCCTATTCAATGTGGTTTAAAAATCACCCACTTAGGTCAGACAACTAGGGAAATAGTGTCAGGAGCAATCTTCCGACAGTTCCGCAAGCTTTTAACATCCTTCTCTTTTCTCCCTTTCTAGTTGTACAATCATACACACAGCAAAGGGGGATATTTATTCCTAGTCTTTAAGTGGAGAGAGAGAGAAAAAGAGAGAAAGAGAGAGAGAGAGAGAGAGGGGAATGAAATTAAAGAGTTAGAAGGGTAGATGTCATGAGGCGAGCCAAGACCTGATGTAAGACACCAGTCTGTGAACTGTGTTTGGACAGCAAACATCCTGTGTATGAAGAGAGAAAGGCACTAATATTGTAAGAGAAAAAGAAAGGACAAATTTATTATAGAACCTACATCCATTCAACATGAATAGCTTCTTCAATATTTTAAGAAAATAGCACTTATCCAGCAAATCCTATTATCTTGGTGTCAGAGGTCTTGAAGCTATGGCACTGGATAAAATGCTGTATCACCCGGGGCATATTTTTGTTTATTATCATTAACATCATTTCAGCACCCATAGATATTACTGAGACGACGAAGGAAGTGTAAGGTTATACTGTATCAATTACAAGGTTATATTCACATTCCACAAGTCAGGGAGAGTTGGGATTTGGGATCTCCAATTTACCACATGGTCATGTGAATATGCAAACTCCACAAAGAACCTTCTTGCTATCAGGCGATAGAAATACCCACTATTGCCCAGGTGTATAATTTCACGTAGCAATATAAATACTACATTTTGAGGATTAATGAAACAAGCCCAGTATTTTAGATATGTAGGAGTAAGAGTTTGCACTTCCGTAAAGACAGTTTGATGTGTAATCTAAGAAACTATTTATGTATACTTCTCACTTATTGATAATTTTTTGTCATTTTAGTCATTTTATATGCAAAATTATATATTTATGTAAATAGTATTCATATTATATTTTATTCAGTGGTTTTACATATAAAGTACCACAAAAGCACTGATGCACATCAGCTGAGAATTGTGTAAATACTATATTTAGTTATGTTTTAGGGTCTGAACCCCTAATGTATGCAATTTCTTTATAAACCCCCATTACTATACACACATAACGCAAGTCTGACAGCCCTTAATTACAGACAAGCCTAAGCCTTACATATAATGTCTTCTTTGTATTGTTCCTTTGTGTATGCATGACTATTATTACACACATGCCCATAGTTCACAGATCTGTCTTGCTTATCTATACCATTTTCAGCAACAGATGTGCTCCTTCCTTTAATAGCAGACATAAAGCCCTTTGTTTGTTCTGCCTTTTAGGAAGATAATGGAGCTACTTGAGTTTGATCAAATGTGTGATGCTAAATCTGATTTGTCCCAAAATGAATTTACTGTAATCATGCTGAAATGGTAAAGGGTGGAAATTTGACTTGGAATTTGACTCCACTTCCCAATTAAAACTTGAAATTGCACTTGCTTGCACGCACCATGGATAATCAAATAAAGCAGACGTTCACATTAGTTGTGTCTTCTCACTCGCTCTTTTCACAAGGCTCTCTGCCAAGTCTGACAATTAACTGTTTCTTTCAACAGCAAAATCAGCAGTGCATGAAGGAGTGCAGGAAGTGAGGGGAAAAAAAGGAGAAAGCATTGATTCACTGCAAGAGACGAAGGATGATCATGGCAGCAAAAAGCAACAGAATGTATCGGTTAAGGTTAAACATTAAATCAAGCCTTATGTATAAGGTCTGAACAATGATATGTAAAACAGTAAATCATCTAGGTCAATATTGTATATCTTAACAGTGTTGTGATCAGAAATTGTAGTTAAAAAAAAATAAAATAAACTGAATAACTTTACAATGCAGCCATGCCATACTTTGTCAGCAAGCAACTGCCGGATTTTCCCTGCTTGCAGTCGGAAACGGAGAAGCTGCATCTCGAGCGCTATGCATCGCTTCTGCCAATCTATGCTGGCACTAGGAACAGCCACTGCTACCGCACTTCCGTCCATAACCTCTGCCATCAAGACCTGCCAGAAAGAGACATGAAAACAGGAAAAATGATTAGCCAATGGGTAGGCATGGTAATTCAACATAAACTACCACAAAAAGTAGACAATGAAAATATGATGCGAGTCTCATCTTGCATTGCAGCTTGCCATAACTTTCCACTACCACCGACTTGCTCTATAGTTTTAATATACCACTTAGAAACCATTTAACACAATAACAAAGACCTTGTAGAATACTTTCAACCTTAATAGAAACATGCTTATTATTCTTGATTAAATCAATCTGATTAACCAGACAAAAATAATGTTGATACATGACAATATCATCAATTATTATTCACATGAAACATCAAAAAATTGGAACATCTATTCTCTGTGACTTGAACATGGCATGATCTTTGGTGTCAAATGGCATGTTTCAGTTTTAGAATTCCTTTACCTCCTGGGATTTTCCCCACGCATATGTAAGGGGTCAGATGCCATCACCAACCACCATAACGCTTAAGAGGCACTCCCTGGTTGGCAAGCAGCTGGACAGCAGGACTAGAAACCACATTTGCCTACAGCCATATTTAAACTGGCGAGGAGCTGATGAAGTTCATCGCACGAAAAAGTGTCTGTGTTACGCTAGACTAGGGCATCTGAAGAGTCTCTGACCTGAGGTAATTTGACAGAGATAGAGCATAGTTTTTGTGCGCTGTTTTTTCACCAGTATCCAGCATCCTTGTTTATATTCCGGAGTCGGCTTCTAGGAAGTGCGAATTGCAGTTTGTTCTTAGCTTTCTTCTCACAATCGCAATTTTTTTTGTGATGCTAAATGTTATTAGTCTTCACCTTATTTACTTTTCCCTTTCTATTCCCTGCTGTTATTCAGGTGGCCTGTAGCCCTGGTAGCTCTACGGGCTAAGGCGCTGTTAGTAATTCATTGTCACGGATGGATTTACTCCGCTTTTATTTTCTTCTTTCGCTCTTGTTCTGGTTATTTTATATTTCACCCCTATGTTATAAACAAACCCTTCTTTTGTTTTTCAGTTGTGCTTTTATGCATCATTTTTGTTTGTCCTTATTATTTATTTCATTCATCTTTTTCTTACTTGTCGTGTGCCATCCGACAGATCAGAGTGTTAGTACACTCCGACATTGTTCCTCAAATCTCTGGATTTGGAAAAGTCTCTATAAAATATACACCTTCATTATCAGATATTGGTTGTTCAGAGTTCCTTTATTTATTTATATTATTACTATAATTATTAGTTTATTTAAGTTCATCCAATCACTCATCTTCCAGCATATGCACCTGGATCCAAAACCCAGATTCTGTAACAACAGCCTCTAGAGATTACCCAAATGGTACACAAAACAAAAAAGCATCCGGTTAGCGGTTAATTGGAAGACAGTTCAAGAAGAGCATTTAAAAAATCACACCACATGAGTGAAGAGACGAACAGTGGAAACCACAGTGAAAATCCTAACCTGTATTTCACTATTCTGATGATACCATATGATTTGTTGATGTACAATTGCATTATTAAGTGTAATATAATGGTGCAGGTAAAAAATGTAGTACAGTAATGGGTATACCACACATGACTCTAAATATCAGTCCTAACGTTTTCTTAACCAAGTATTCGTAATTAACAGTAACATACACAGTAGTAAAACACTGATAATTTTAATTCAAATAAGAGCATGTAATTATGAGAGTCTCTGACAATGTGATATTATTGATTAAAAACTAATTTATTTTAATCTATTATTTTTATTAAGAATTTTATTAAGAATTAAGAACCACCAATTTCAGATTTTATTTTTCCTGTTTTATTATGGAAAGTCTTGTGAACACAAGAGCAGCATAATATAGCACAGCCTTGTGGTGGAACGCTTGTGGTGTGACATATCAAATCTTAGAAAAACAACTCATGCTGTAGCTAATCTGTCTTTTACAGTACTGTGATTATAACCTTTGCCGTATTACTTAAGCCACTGATCTGCTGTGCTCTGATCTTTCTTCGACTGATATTTCCTAGAAGGTGAGTGTACCGCTGACATTACAACTCTGGCAGCAATCCCTCTAGGCTTACTTTTATTGTTTTCCTCCATCAAAAAAGAGCACTTCAAGATTCCTTGGTAACAGCGAAAGAGCAAACTTACAAATGACACATTTGACTTCTCGCTTCCTTGTCCTGAGTATATCTTTTTCCCCTTTGTGTGTACAGCATTCTGCTGAGCATTCCAGCATCTCAGCTGGACCCTGTGTCAGTTTTGTGATTGTGTATGGGTGTGAGCAGCGAGACACATTTGCAGACAGTTTACAGACCAGACCAATCCCATCGCCTCAAGCAGGCACCCAAATGTCCCAGCCTATGCAATCCTTTCTTAATTATAGGCCGCTGTAGAAACAGGATCTAGGCCTACACAATGGTGTCTTTCTGCATGACAGTCCCATTTCAGATATGTTCGAGGGGGTCTCTCATTTTCTCTCTCTCTCTTTCTCTCTTGGAATGAAGCCGATTTTCAATGGTGGGAAAATTGTGCTTGTATATTATTACCTGTATAGGATTTACTGAAAGCCAGGCTGTAACAAACAGCCTTTCTAAGGCTTCTGGGATCCTGGGGTGCAGTCACATAATGAGAAATCACATAATGAGAAATCAACTAGAAACACCTCGTCACAAAATAACTAATTAAACCTGAAACCGATGCAACATAACATTACTCATAATTGAAATGGGAAGCTATGAAAACCAACCAAACCATAACAACAACAATTACTGAAATGTTCACAGTAGAATGCATATCTTTATAGGAGTGTATTGCTAGGAGTGTACCCACATTTATGGGTGTATTGCAGTTCCTGCTTCCAGACAAGAAAGGAAAGCTGTTGTAGAGAAGCTAGCTATGGTGTGGCAGGCCCAGACTGAGCATGACACTGGAGTGCTCTGAGTGCATGCTACCACAACAGTGCCATGTGGCGCTCTGCAATTAGCAGTCTTCTAACTATAGCCCTGTTGGCAAATTACAGAAGGCCTGTGTTGGGAGGTTCCGTTTGACAAAAACACTCTATTCAGTTCATACAGGCTCTTGTATGCCAAGACATTCAACAGTATAAGTAGATGCAGTAATATGAAGCCAAAATTAGTTGTTATGTGCCAAATTTGACAGCAGAGTGCAAATAATGAATTTTCTTGTACAGCAGAGCTTTAATAACGCATTACTAGACAAGCATTTTTGCAGGATGAAATGTCGTTTAAACGGAAGAGACAGAAAATTGCCTAAATGGTAGTGTACTACCCACTGAAATAAACTGACAGCTTTTTAATGAATCTGGAGCCTTGAATGCTTCAAAACTCACATAATTCCAGATTCATAAAAAAGCTGCGAGTTCTTTTCAGATTCGTTAAATGAGTCCCTGTTAATCATCCCTGATTCAACAAATTTCAATGACAAATATCTTTTTTATTATTCTATCCCCACGTTGGTGTTTCCAAATATTTTTTTCTAGGACCTTTTTGCTACCATAGGCAGAAAGACATTACAGGGGCAGGCTTTAAGCTGCAAAACAGAGTTTCCATCCAAACAGCCAGAGCTGCTTTGAGACTTGCACAATAGAAGCTAACCAGCCTCCAACACAGCCACGAGCACAGCTGGCAAATACTGACTCATCCTCTCTCTCTCTCTCAATGCAATGCATGGAACATCTTCTATAAACAACAAGAAGAAATGAGAGATCTGGATATTCACCTCTCCACTATAAACAGTCACTATAAAAAAGCATGCTCGTTTCTGACAGTCAGTCCTAAAACATAAGAATACTGGTCCATAAATACACAAGACGGAAGTCCTATAATCACCTGAAATAAAACAAAACTACTAAGCTATAATTATGAAACTGCAAGCAATGCAATCCTTTACTCAAACGAATATTTAACAGAAGAGGAATCAGTGACAAATAGCTAAATTATCCGCAACATTCAGATGTTTAACTTGGAAGTTCTATTTAAAGTAGCTTTCATTTAAGTCTATATGGTATTATCATCAGGTTTTGTATTATGCTAGTTTTTTTAACACTGTTCAAAGCACCTTATAAATGTGCCACTCGGTTATGTTTACGACCATTGCACACAAGGTGGCGCTAATAATAAAAACAAAGATAATACATGCTAGTATTTGGCATCAGTGACAATATATTTCCTTGTTAAAAAAAAGATCATTATAACTCACTGATGTCTCACATGATGAAATACAACCAAAAACATTGAACGTGAGAATATTCATACTTATACTATGATGCTAGCTAGTTAACTCTTCTCATGTCTTGAGTATTATGGTATCTGTCCATAAGTATCTGCTAAATAACTGTTTGAGAATATGATGAGGTAACTCAGGAGAGGGTGTGTGAGGGTCAAAAAAAGGAGCAGATCATTTATATGGAACCTCTCCTTTTGTGCACTCGCTCATACAGATCACACAAATGTTTTCATTCAAACACAGATACACACAAAAACACCTTTTAGTCACGGCCAAGCATGCAGCTGTGGTGACGTAAGTGGTTAGGTGGTTAGGTGATATCATCGTATAAGGCATAAAAAAAAATCCCCAAAGGCTTTTTATTTTGATTACCCGTGACAAGATCCAAGAATTTCTTTAAGAACATGACCTTTCATCCAAATGACTGAAAGCAGCAGGAAACAAGTGTGTGCACCTGGCTCAGCCTATAGTGTGTGTGAGAATGGGATGTGTGCATTTCCTACCACGCGATCAACAATATAACCGGAAATCTAATAGATGATATAGCTAAATCAACCAATCGGTATATTTCAAACACAGAATAAGAAAAAATCTTAGTTTTTCATTCCGTCGTTCTAGAGAATAAAATGAATAGAAATATAGTGTCTGAGCAACAGATTATAGTCATTGCGGATTTACCACATGAAAGTTGTCTACTGCTAACGCATGCAGAACTTTGTAACAGTTCTTGAAAATGAAGAATAAGGTTTTAGAATAGGCTCTAATTCCGAATGTTGAATCAGCTATAGGAACAAAGAGAAAATCATCTGTGGATACTGCATGGCAGCAGCAGGCTGACTAGCTCCTTATTTATGATGACTGAACATCTGTTGCCAGGTAAAGCACAGCTAAAAGGGTATAAATAGATTCTCCGTGCAGTATATCATTGTATATGATAAATGTCTTAGAGAACAGCTGCAGAAGAAACTTGTCTCCTCTGCATCTTCTATGTTTTGTTTTTTTCCCCCTCTCATCCGTCTGTAGGTCTGGTTTCAAAGAAGCACCATGAAAAGACTAATAACAGACTACTGTAAACTGCTCACCCTCATTATCAGCCCGTGTAGCAAATATAGACTTAAGGCTGGTTTAGACTTCTGTCTTAAACTTCCTATTTGCATCATGATGCAAATAATGGTTTATAGGCAAGTGTGGCGTGAAATGCCCCACTAATCAACGTTTTAGCAGGTTTACTTACAAAAGATAGGATAGGAATAATATGGCTGAACTTTTTAAATTTATATATTTTAGAATGAAACATTGTCACGAAGCAGCTTTAAAAACTCTGAATGCAGGACTCTGTACTAACTGAAGACTGCGTATATACACCTGCTGGAACATCCAGACCAAAAGGCATTACAATTTTACAAATTAGGTCATCACTGCCGTATATTGATGATGGCACATGGGCCTGAGTTAGTCTTAGTTAGTTTAGCTACATTACTAAATAGGAATCTCAGATTATTTTTATTTTCTGCAATTAAATTGGAGATAGATGCTAATTAAACGGTACCAAGAAGATTTCTATAGCTCATGTGACTTTCCTTTAATGCTGTGAAAAACACTACTAGTTTAGCTTGACGCTATTTAAATTATAATTTTGGAGTATTTTCTATGAATGTATTTGAGCTATTTGTTTCTCTCTAATTCGATTTATTTTTTAAGGAGCTACTTTATCTAGAGTGCTCAGTATGTTCGACTTTACGAAATAATTAACCTGATATAGTTCTGTGAGAGTTAATCGGTGAGCTAATCAAAGTTAAATGAGGAAGTTTCTCTACAATATGTTCCTGGTGCTGTAATGCCACCGAGTGGATATGATATTAAAATTTGGAATAGATATTGAAAGTATATCAAATCTAACATATGACCACCCGTATGAGTTGGTCCTGTATTGTACAGATGCTGTACTATGAAAGTCAGGTGGATTATCAAGATATTAAAATCCCCAACAAATATCACATTATCGAGAGATTATTTTAGATTAGATTACATACAAGTTCACAAATTTGGAATTTGGTGGTAAATAATAATTACAGGAATTGACAGAATAGATTTATTTTGTCCTACATAGTTTTAAATACCTAGCAGAGATAGCTTCATTTAATGTTAAATACTTAAGTTTCTATTAGACACCATATATTTAAATCCTAATCAGGTATAGTTTCATTATTAATAAAAGTTATTGAAGTAAGATAACTAATAAAAAAAGTCCTAGCCTCAGACTGAATGTGCTGGCTGTGCTATCAGTATTAGCTAGTTTTATGTATATAAGGTTACTGAAGTAAATTTTGATAATTTAGACAAGCTCCTGTCAGCTGTTGCAGCCCCAGCAGTTTTTCCAGCAGCACGTTCTACCAGCTGAACTATCCAGGCTGCATATGTGGCAATAAAAATGTCTGACAAACTAAAAGAAGAACCAGAGGCTCTGTTGTGCTTCAGCGATGTGTATTTATTTTGATGACATGCTTTGCTTTCAGGTTTGGGTAGAAATGCATCAGAGCTCTTTCCAACCCTCAGCTGTCAGACAGTACATCCAACACTGCTTCCAGGAGACAATACACATATTTATACTTTTCATTAATGAATTCATTCATTCATTCGTTGATTCATTCATTCATTAGTTTGTGCAATATATAAACGTTCAATATTTGTTCAATATAATACAGTTTCATTTATAATGTATATTACTATAATTTTTTATTTTTTCTTCTTTCTGCTTATCCCTTTAGCAGGGGTTGTTACTGATTTGTTTTACAAATTTTCTCTCTTTATTTTTCTATAATCTTCTGAATCACTGTGGAACTAGTAAAGGATTATCTTAGAATGAAGACTCACTGCATCTCAATACAACCCACTGCTTACTGATCAATTATATTATGTAATGAAACATTTCTATCCTGTTGAACATAGTTGCTTTCCAGAATCCACACAAATGAAAGCTCACTGAATTGTTATAATTTAAAATGATGTAAATCATATAATATGATCTTAACATTCATAAGCTCATACACCTAATGTCTATGCTTAGTCAAACCGAAGCTGTTATGGACGATTTTGCTAACCCAGTACTTTACTAACACATTTTACACTGCATTTTACAAAATATGCATAATTTGGGGGGGGGGGACCTATACACTCTTGAAAGGCCAAAGTCCAGCATGTTTGGTGTTTCCCTGCTTAAACATTTACATTTATGCTTTTAGAATACCTGAGGAAGTCTGGTGTAAGAGTCTGTAGTAGGACACTCAAACATCAGTACCACACAGAACTTGGTGACATGAAGTCTTACAAAAACAGACGCACAGAACCACCATATCCACACCTTCATTTTCCACCTTCATGATCATATCCTTAACTTTAATAATGTCCTTTAGGAATGCTCTTTATATTATCATAAGGTTTTTGTACATATATAGTAATACAACATGTTCCAGCTGCACAGCTTCACCTAGACCGAGATGCATAATTATTTTGAGTGCATATTATGTTTCTATACTGCACACTGTACACTAGAATTTTATATTGACATACTGTATAGATTATATAATTTACCCTAAATTATAAAAGTATCTATCTATCTATCTATATGAACATACTTTTAATTATTATTATAATAATATTTTGCAATGGTTATTATGTTATTGCTTTTATTTATTGCTCCAATATGCCATTTGATTTACAGTCATGAACACAGAGCATAAATGCATATATTTGCATTTATGGTTCACTTACTTGTCATTACAAAGTCTAGGAATGGAATAACACCAGCCAAATTTGAAAAAAATTTAGTTAAGAGCATAAACACAAACTTAACAAAAATTCTTGAACAAACAACTACATTCACACTTGCTCATTTGACTTGACAAAATAAATTAAGGCCGAGATCAGAAACGACTAAGCTGTACACAGAACTTTTCAAGACTAAACTACAGAAGATTTGTGCTGGGATTTGAACTAAAACCCTTCATGTTCAAAGCCTTAACCACTTAGCCACCATTTTCATATATGCATTAAAGCTTTTTAGCATAACCCTATCAAATTTGCAGTATGGAACTCCTGGAGCAGGGACATTTAAGGTTTCCTCAGGGATCCAACAGTGGCAGCTTGTAGGGCTTGAACCACCGACCTTCCGATCAGTAACCCAGAGGGGTTGCTGAACGGTTACCTTACCAATGATCCAGCACTGTCCCTACTATATGCAGGATATACATGTAATAAATATCTTATACGTTTTAATTACATAACTTGCACACAAATTATTCTAAAACAGGCAAATCAATGAACTTCTCCTCTTGATGATTGTATCATCGTGTAGCAGCATCCTTGGTGATAACTTTGTAATGACTTTTACAATCACTGTGGAGTGGACACTGAGTGTTTTCATGTAATCAAACCTCACCGGGGTCTCGAGCGCTACTGTGAAACTTTCTCCAAAAATGGTAACGCGTACAGGTGTATAAAGACACGCGCGCGCACAAAAAGTCACACACAACTGCACACTCCGGACCCCGGCTCGTCCATCCTACATGCGCTTTCAGAAATTTGGCAAATAAACAGAACTGGTGTCTGATATAGAACACGTGCATGGTCTTCTGTACATGACGTAACTAAACTAAACTAGTAAACATTTCACTAGTCCTGCGACCTTCTCCTAAGTCATGGCATGTGCAAAGAGACAGCTGGTTTCGCTTACCTTTCTCTAGACCGCGAAGCTTCCACGTTCAAACGCTACAACCGGAGCATCACACACACACTTCTGCAGGTTCTCTCTACAGTCATTTATTCTTTTTTGTCGGTATGCCCGAGATGCTTTAGACTTTTTTTCTCCGAGGACAGATTTACTCCGCTATCCTCCACAGTACTACAGAAGTTAGAACAGATTTAGCCCCAGACCTCATTCGCCCCGTTCATTTTCCTTTAAAGAGCCGAATAGAAGCTCATATGACTCCATAGACACGCCCCCTGGGATAACCACACCTCTATTCTCATCACAGGAAATTGCGTCAGTTGTAAACAACAGTGCGGTATTTTTTACTTAACTGTTATTATTGTGATAAAAAATATAGAATGAACTAATATTAAATAAATTAGTGAATAAACAAAGAATAATTGTATTATTTATTTCTAAGAAAGTATTAATTAATAATAATAATCATCAACAAAACATAGAAGTTGTTAAACTCTAAGTTTAATTTAGGTCAGCTTACATTTTTTATGTATTTTTTTTATTAATTTATGTTTATCTATTACTTTTACAAACACAGTTAAAAACTATATTTTTTAGAATATTATACAAAAATATTTGGTATAATTGCATTTTCATGCAATTTGCAACAACACTATTTTATTTATTATTTATTTATTTATTCAGATTTCTTTCACTGGCAAAGCAAATGTCTCATTTACTTATTTTCTGGGGATCAGTGAAAATGCAAGGCTGAAGTTAAATAGCTATTTGACAGCTGAAATCCTCACTGAATTACGAACACCTGCCGGTTATTGGTCCAACTTTTTGATTAATTAAAGCATATGATGTCTGTGAACAGACTCTAAAAGGAGTTGAAGATCCTCCAAACACAAACTGATCACTACTGCAGCTTACTTGTTAGATGCTCAGCTCTCAAATCAACCAGACATGACCAGTTCCTATGTGTCCTTGAACTGGATGTTAGTTGTTGGCTACTTCATGCTTGGTGCAATGCTAAAACGATGGTACACAACCAGACCACAAATGTAGCTGTTGCTGAAACCCTGGCACCACAGGTGTTCCAATCACTTCCATGGTCACAGGTGTATAAAATCACTGTTTTTACAAACATTTGTGAATGAATTTGTGAATGAGGTCGCTCTCAGGAGCGCAGTGAATTCCAGCATGGAACTGTGATAGGATGCCACCTGTGCAACAAATCCTGTCATGAAATTTCCTAACTCCTAAATATTCCACAGTCAACTGTCAGCTGTATTATAAGAAAATGGAAGTGTTTTGGCAGCAACTCAGCCACAAAGTGGT
>JAOUQT010000002.1:7143188-7156101 GCA_025769995.1 Xyliphius kryptos | reverse complement strand
GCAAAAGGAGGCCCTACACTATACTAATAAATTATTGTGGTCTAAAACCAGGTGTTTCAGTTTCATTGTCTAACCCTCTGTACCTTTCAGCATTGATGTGTCCTTCCAGATGTGTAAGCTGCCCATGCCACACATACTAATGCATCAGAGATGCAGGCTTCTGAACTGAGTGTTGATAACATTTTGTGTCGTCCTTCTCCTCTTTAGTCCAATTGACTTCAAATTTTGATTTATCTGACCACAGAATAGTTTTTCACTTTGCCACAGTTCATTTTAAATGAGCCTTGGCCCAGAAAAGACGTCTGCACTTCTGGATCTTGTTTAGATACAGCTTCTTCTTTGAACTACAGTATAAATTTTTAGCTGGCAACAGCAGATGGCACAGTAAATTGTGTTAAAAGATAATGTTCTCTGGAAATATTCCTAAGCCCATTTTGTGATTTCAAATACAGAATCATGCCTGTATGTGTTTCAGTGCCTAAGGGCGTGAAGATCACAGGCACCCAGTATGGTTTTCCGCCCTTAACCCTTACGCACAGATATTCTTCCAGATTCTTTCAATCTTTTGATTATATTATGCTCTGTAAATGATGATATGTTCAAACTTTATTTTAAACTGTCAAAATCCTTACACTCTAAGGTAACTCCTTTCTGATATCACTCCAATATTTGACGGTGAAGAATTAGGGGGATTGGTAATTCTTATTCCATCTTTATGTCAGAGTACCGGTGACACTCCAAGATGCTCTTATTATAACAGTCATGTTAATGACCTATTGCCAATTGACCTAATGCGTTGCAATTGTATGTACCTTTAACTTTTCCAGCCTCTTATTGCCCACTCCCAACTTTTTTGAGATGTGTCGTTCTCACAAAATTTCAAAGGATAATAAATCACATTTATTAATTTAGTAAATCATTTTGTCATTACAAGTTTTTATGAATGTCGACGTCTTCAGAGACAGGTCAATATTTAAATGTATATCTACGTACTGTTTAGAAACTCCTGCAGTGTGGCTGCAACCCTATTGTCACTATAACACTTAACCATTGAATAAATGTTCATTGTTCAGATCTGCACACATGGGCTAAGTAATTCTAGTCCAGTGATAGCCACACAGGTGAGGTCCAGAGGGGATGGGTGGCTGCAAAATAGAGACAGATGGACTGAGGTCAGTTTTTCTTATGAGAAAGGCCTGCAATTTTCTCACGCTGTTTGTCATTCTCAATGCTCATCGATTGCACATGTGTTGAGAGAATGGCTCACTTATATCTCATTTCAGTGGTGTCTGCAATCCAGCTATAACACCTGTTTCTGGGTCGGGTCACAAGGACAACCAGCTTGGGGGAACTTCCCAAAATCATTGTATTTAAAGCAACTGCAATGCGATACAGATTGAATGACAGAATTAAAGAAACAAAAGCCACTAGAACAGATTCAGTGCATTTTGCCTGATAATATTCATATCTGGTATAAGAGTGGATAGAGGAAATGATTTTCCAAAAGATATTCCCCTCGACCTGTGTTTTGATGATATTTCTGGCATAGGACTCTCCATTCCTACCAGGACAAATTTTTCTGCTTGTAAGATTTGGAAACAGTGAATTTCAATTTATTTTAGATTGATTTCTATAGAGTTTTTTAAAATGGAACATTGTTGCAAAAAATCATAACAGAAATTTAATATAGGATATAATCATGACGTTTGTTTAAGTCTCCTGGGTGCAGGAGACGAGGTCAGGATCAGCACTCTCAGTACTCTCATAAATAAATATCAGAAAAATAAATACTTAGGTATGATTATTATAAAAGAACATTGTACAGATTAACAAATATGTCTTGATCCTACACTTAAATATTGAGACTATGTCTGTGTCCCAAACATTAATTGGAAGACTGTTCCCTGACCGGGTGGGCTTTGAAAGAGAAAGCTCTGCACTGTAACTTTAATTATTCTACGAACCTGAAAGTAGACTGCACATTTTAATCGAAGTAGGAGTGATAGACCATAAAATATTAACAGTTTATTTAGATATTGTGGAGTGAAACCATTTAGAGCTTTATACATCAGTATTTGACGTTTATAGCCAATATGGAATTCAGTGAAGTGTAAATACACTTATACAGGGGCGATGTAAATGTATCTTTCTTTAGTTCTAGTTAGAACCCTAGGTGAAGCATTCTACACTAATTGAAGCTTGTATACACCTATTATTGTATGAATGTTCCATAATGGTTTGCTCTCGTGGCTTACTTACATATACATAAATATATATATATGCCCATCGTCTAACAGAACCAGTTGTTTGTCCTTTAATATGTCACTGATCTCTCATGTCTCAATCCAGCTTCATTTATGTTCTGTATGTTTAAGACAGCCATGAGACTATAGGTATATAGATGGACCATTTGACTCATTTTCACCATTCCTTTGGGTCTGCAGGACAGGAAACCTGGTCAAAAAGGAAACTGACCTGACAATTCACATGCTCAACTCTGTGGACAGACACACAAGTCAGCAATTTTTTTTTAATAGACACACTCATTGCTCTTTTTTGTTTCCTGTTGTTATTGAACTTTGATAGTCTTTCCCCTCTCTTGGGTTTAAGAGGTCATTGCCATTGTCAGTGTTCCATAAGCCGTTAAAAGGAAGAGAACAAAATGAAAATGAAATATAATAATAACCTCTAAATGGAGGAAAGTATGGTGTGTTTAATTCACACTCACGCTACAAACACCAGTAATGACATCATTACTGAACATCTGCCAGAAGCAATCACACTTGTCTGTTCCAACAGAAGCATACAGCTTGTCCGAAAAAAAAATCATAGTTTCTCTAAATTTCATGTATAAAATAGGACAGGAGACAAACACTGGCCTTTTAGAAGCATTTCATGGGAACAGAATGACTAAAGACGGGTGGTGCACCGCGAACAATGCTGTGGCCAAGTTTTTATGGTCAATTAATTTCTTCTCATTTAAAATTTTCTTTCCTCTGAAAAAGCTTGGCTTGAGTGGCACGAAACAAATGGAGCAACTGAAATCACAGAGCACAAATTGTGCAGGATCGGCAAAAAAGTATTCAAAGACTGTATTTAAACAATATAACATTTCTTACATGGACACAACTATATTACATGTTTTCCTGTTACTATCTAAACATACAAGTCAGAATGTAATAATAAGAATAATATAAGATTGATTTACCACAGTGGGTGAATGTTAGGTTCACAGCAGAAAAGATAATAGAAGACATATGAAATAATTTAAAAAGGGTCAATAACAATGCAAATACAACCAATACACTAGAAGATCGCTGGTTTGATTTCTGTGTAGGGCATCCTGGGTCCTCTCTGTGTGGAGTTTGCATGTTCTGTCTGTTTCTGCATGGGTTTTCTTCTGGGTGCTCCGGTTTCTTCCCACAGACCAAAAAAAATCAGGTTAACTGTGGCTAATAAGTGTTTTTAATTTGCCCTTTCTGCAGCCAAGAGATTAGGAAGCTCAGTCAGCTTACAGAGCACATCTGTGCAGCCAACCCTTGCGAACTGATAATGGTGCACGAGGTGACTGACATTTTTTCACAAGTATATATGTCTATGTCTATTGCACAAGTAATGAAAGAATGAATGGATGGCTGGATGAATGAATGAATGAGTAAATGAATAAAATGAAGCATAAAAGTGTGTATGGTCTATAAAAATATACCTAGATTTATATTCATATGTGCTGAGTAATAAAAAATTCAATTTAACCTGGACCTGAGACATCAAAAAAGAGTGGTGTATACCCTAAGTGTTATAGTGACAATGGGATTGCAGCCACACTGCAGTAGTTTCTAAACGGTTCGTAGATATACATTTAAATATGGACCTGTCTCTGAAGACATCAACTTTCATCAAAACTATTACTATTTTGCGTACAATAGCTTAGTAAATTAATACATGTGATTTAATCTCTCATAAGCAGTGAATATCTAAAGTGGCACATGACTAAATCTTGGACAGTTTTAGTGCACCCACATCATCCATCCTTCCTGTCGAGATTGTAAATAAGATTACATTCATCGTCAACTTCAAGGCTGGCTAAAGTGCAGATATTTCATGTTTAGCATTTCGCAATCTACAGCCTTAATCCACAGTGTGTTATACGCAAAGAAGAGCTTAAGTCGTTTGGCAAAAAATTGTACATCTTCTTATATGTAGTAAAGAATTAAAGTACAAGTACACATTAATGTTAAGATATCATAAGCAGATGGATAGCATGTCCTATATATTATATTTTTTCATCGTTTGGCTTTTCCCTGCCAGCAGGGGTCGCCATAGCGACCCACTCATATTACAGTCTGGCACATATTTTATATTATGCTATTCCTGATGGAATCCTTACCCTTTCGGGCTTAAAACCAGACTATTTTGCATCTTCAATTTACTAAGCATGCATGGTTTTGGACTGTGGGGGAAACCGGAAAACCTGGAGGAAACCTGTGGAAACACGGGAAAAGCCCCTATATATAAAAAATACCTGGGGTAAAAAAATAATCAGTTAAATTGTGTATGCTTTGGCTTTTTGAATCAACACTTTGTCTATCGTCTAGCAGCACAAAAGCTCAATCTGAATATTTCCACCTCTAGCTAAGCCATGTCTCAAAGAGGGGAATGCTCCCCCACCCCACCCCCCTGGGGTTTACACGCCCACACACCCTCAAGTGTCGTAATAAAAGTGCACTGTAAATCTTCCGCCTACACGCTCTCCCCTCCTACTAACTTTTTTGTAAACAACTTTTTTTTCCTCCCTGTCTTTACTTATTCCTTTCATCCTCTACTAATCAGTCAGAGAATAATACTGCCCAAAATGTATGTCAAGCAGTTACCCAGTCAGGGAATAGAAGAAGGAAACCTCTGGCTGGTTACAATAGATTTGTATAGAGTTACACTGTCATCACACAAAAGAAAGGATTTTATAGTTCACAATGTTATCTAAATGCATAATGGATATCAAAACTTTTGTGAGGTCCCTGCAGATTTTAAAGTTTGTTTCAGGCTAAGAAGAAAAAAAACACCCTGAAAGATGAATCCCCTCACAGAAGCTCTTTTAAGTTAATATCAACCAAGTGTAATCAAATGAGTCCATAACTCGTAATGTGCATTTTTTAGAGCTCTATGCCATAATGACTTGTTTACGTCCGGTCATATGCAGTCATTGCTTTGCTGCACAGATGTGCTCCATAAGTATAAGCTTAGTGAGCATCCCAATCTCTCGTCAGCTTTTGCAGCCCTGCTGAGTCGAACTGCAGTTACTCCTACTCTGGAGTTTTTTATGGCACCTTGCTCTATCCAGGCTGCATCACATTTTTGAAAACTATCAAACAGGTTCTATATTTTGAGCTAGAAATTAACCTAACCTCTGCCTACTTTAATAACAAACGCCAAGCCATATTCAACCACACTCCATATAAATGTGAAATTATTTAGTTAACTACATTACACCCATGCCACACTACATTATGCCCATTCAAACAAATTATGCTTTTCCATGTATAAGCCTTTAGAACATTTCAAAAATCTGTGGAATGTATTTGACATGTTTTTTCTATAGCCATGTTGTGGAATCAAAGTATAGTCCAAGATATTTTCTTGTTTATATATTTAACATCATTTGAATGCATGTCCGGAAACCGGACAACACAGAGGAAACCCACATGGACACTGGAATCACATTCATAGTCCAAGATATGTTTTGTAATATTGTAATGTTAATGTAATGCTAAATATTCATTAATTTATCCCGCTTAATCCTCGTTTTAGGGTCATGGGGAAGCTGGTGCCCACCTGGCATCTCTGGGCACAAGACAGGGCACCAATTAATCATAGGGCACACACACACAATCACACACACGGGCAATTTAGAGACACCAATTAACCTATTATGCATGTTTTGGGAGGAAACCAAAGCACCTGGAGAAAACCCATGTGAACATGCACACTCCACACAGAAATTTCCTGATCCAGGGCTGAAACCTAGGATCATCTTGCTGTGAGGCCACTGTGCTATCCACTGTGTCACTGTGCCGCCTAATATTAAATACTAAATGCTAAATTTTAACCTTCTGCTGTGAGAATGAATAAAAATAAAAACCAGGGCAGGATTAATTAAGCTGCTGCTACTTGTTGCTAACTAAATTACACTGAGAACACTTTAAATAGCAATGGAGTTGAAATATCAAAAATACAAAACAAAAATAATATATTGTATTCAATTTTCACCTTTTATTTTTTGTATATTGAAATATAATTGCATCCAAATACATTATAAGAATGCGAAAAGATTATAGAAATAGTTCACTATTTGAATGTAACTATAAATTAGCTTCTTGACTACAAATAATGAATAAAGCACCGTTCAGAAAGGGTTTGAATATATGATTATTTTTCTGTGTTTTTGTGAAGGTCAAGTATTCACTTTTAGAGAAGATTTAAGAGAGACATAAAGAGAACCTGGAGGGTGGTCCAAATAAGTACAGTTTACCATTTTTGCCAATAAAAGGGTAGCAAAATGAATATCTGTCTTGCCCCTTAATCAAATCTGACTTATATCTAGCCATCGATGGAATATAACTTGTGGCAGGAAACTGAACAGAAACAGAAAACTGAAACTGAAAATCTTGTATGTATAGCAAAGTGCCCCTCTTCCCTGAAATGTCTTCCCTTATCACACCAGTCCCTAATGTGGTGTATTACGCAATGTATTACTTTTATTTAATAGCTACATGTGTTGTCCAAGCATGCATACATGCAAGCTCTAGCATTATTAACAACTACATTCAAGCTGCAGCATGCCATGCGTGCACAAGATCATGAACCGACTATTGTGAAAGTCGGCCTGTGCTCTGAAGCTGTGGGTTACAGAGGGAGGGGGAAAACCTGATTCACCAGTGGGGGGAGGAGGAGGAGGAGGGGGGTGTCAGTGAGTTAGTGAAGAAAAGCAACGCCCTTGGGTTTTTGCCGCGCCTGTAAGCTCCTCCTGCGTGCTTTTATAAAGTGACTGCGTCGCAGCGCACACTGGGTGAGAGGGGGTTGTGTCTGTAAGGGCAAAGGAAAAAAAAGTTCACGCGCCGAAAAGTCCAGCTGTAAAGAGCCCGCCGCAATCATCCTTTAGTGACGCCGGGTTTTATTTATTTATTTTGTTCCAGAAAAAAATGACTACGGCTGTGGTGCCGCCTCTGTTTGACTTCAGCGAAGTTATCAACAACAAAGTAAGGAAAAGTTTGCGATCTTGCTCGTTAGCTTAGTCACTGGGTGTTTGTGCGGTGGAATGCGCTACTTCACCTCGAATGTTCTTTATCGTGCACGTATCCACTTGTTTACCAGCACGATTATGATCATGACCCGAGTTAATAAGCAGCCGTGTCGAAATGGCGGTAATGTTTTAGCCGACGCTTTGCTTTAGATTGAGATGTGTGTGTGTGTGTGTATCGTCATTGTGAGCGCTGTGTCCCGGATTAGATTATGACGACGTTTTGTTCGACACTCCACGGTAATAAAAGTTTTTCAGCTAAAATCGGCGCCACGCCTTAGTGGGAATAGAAACTATCCACAAGTACAACCGGTGGAAGGATTGAATGGTAATTGTCTTAAAAACTCATAGATATAGCAGACTTTAACGGTTAGTTAATATTTTCAGCTAATCTTGTAAAATAACCAGCACTCATCGTGCAGTGTTGTTAAAGCGAGTAATAAAGAAAGATTGTAAAAGCACATGATTGACAAATGGTAAAATCCCTGATTATCTTCACTACACACGTTTGGAACTGCTGCCCAATTCATTCTTCTTCCACATGGTTCTGACTGTTTAGTTAGACTGCTTTTCATTTGCAATAAATTTGCATATCTCTAACAGAATAGACAGTTGGCTATGAAGCAGCTGTTGCACAACGTGTCTAGCTGTTTTTTTTTCACCCGAGTTAGTTTTCCATCCTCAAGGGTGTTTAAAGCCCTTTATTTTTTTGCTTACCCAGTATTGTTTGTTATATGAACTTTTAAAAGTATTTGACTGCAGCTCTTTTGATTTGATAAATGACTTCCCTCCAGAAGGTACAGACCCATGTTTGCAGCTGTAAGCTTTGCCTGCAGAGTGATGATTGTTGTACATCAGCAGCCTGATGCTTCTATGCTGTTTGTGTACTTCAGCATGAAGGCATTCCTTTAGTTCACAGCTTACCAAACCATGTTCCCTATAGGCGTATTGGTTTATCAAGTTAAGATGGAAGGAACCTAATTAATTGACAGCAACACGAAAAGCATTGATTACTTTTTAAACAGGGATGTAAATGCTTGCAAATGTATTATAGTGATTACACTGTGTTTATTCAGAATACAGCTATATTCTGACCAAGCTTTTTTTTGCTTTGATTTTCAGAACAAAATGATGAATTACAATAACAACATACTTGGTGCTCCACACACCATGCCTGTGCCGTGCACTGGTGCTAATCTGACCATCTCCAACCCCACTGGGAGCCTGCTGGACAGGAAGGCTGTGGGGGCACCCACCATTGGTGGGATTTACCAGCGACGTCACTCAGTCACTTTGCCCAGCAGCAAGCTCAACCAGAACCAGTTCCTAAACAATGGGAAAGCAGATGCGTTGTTGGTAGGACCTGGGATGGGCAGCAGCAACAACAAAGAGAACCGACTCAGAGATCGTTCTTTTTCAGAGACTGGTGACCGGCTGATGCAGAGGTGCACTGGATCTGTTGGCAGTGGAAGCAGTCAGGTGAACTCAAGCCGCTACAAAACTGAGCTGTGCAGGCCATTTGAAGAGAATGGTGCATGCAAGTATGGTGACAAGTGCCAATTTGCCCATGGCATCCATGAGCTCCGCAGCCTTAGCCGTCATCCCAAGTACAAGACGGAACTCTGCCGTACCTTCCACACCATTGGCTTCTGCCCATATGGGCCACGCTGCCATTTTATACACAATGCAGAAGAGCGCCGTGGGCCTCCAGCTGCCCCATCTCCATTATCCACATCCAACAAGCTGGAAAGACCACGGCTCCAGCACAGCTACAGTTTTGCAGGGTTTCCCAGCTCTGGAGGCATAAGAGATAGTCCCACCTCTGTCACTCCTCCGCCCATGTTTTCCCCAGATGAGATGCCAGAATGGCCTAGCAGCAATCCCTTCACTTACTCCAGCCAGGAGCTGGCCAATCTCTTTGGTCCCAGCTTAAGCAATGGGTCTTGTGCCGATCCCTCTGTCCATGTACCATCCTCGCCATCCAACACCACTTACTCTTTTAGGCCCATGTCTGAGTCTCCCCAACTCTTTGAGTCTCCATGCAGCCAGTCAGACTCCCTCTCTGACCAGGAGGGCTACCAGAGCAGTTCAGGAGGCAGCCTGAGTGGCTCTGAATCACCAATCCTTGATACCACCCGCCGACTGCCCATCTTCAGCAGGCTGTCCATCTCGGATGATTAATGTGTATAAGCTGCAGGTCCTCTTTTGGAGCTTGGCATTGGGCAGAAAGCATGAGAATTGAACTTGGCCTTTACCTCCTGTCTACTTTTTAGCCTTCCAGGGGTGGAAACTTCCCTTGTATCAGTTAGGCTTTAAAAAGATGCAACCAATTAAGGGAACTCTTATTTGAATCTTTATTTAACCACAACAAGCAAAATCTTTTCTGCCATTCCCTCTGCCCCAAATCCTATATGCTGCCCTGGCCTTATCTCTAATGCCTTGCCATGACATGTGACTGTGCCAAAACAGCTAGAACAGGATGTGGATTGGTGAAGGGTAAGAGACTGTACCAGGTACTACTGCCTCAGTAGTACAAATGGGCCTCAGGTGGCATGTTCAGGGAAAAGTTCTGCTCTGAGGACCCTCCCCCACATAGTACCACTCAAAGACAATTTTATCACTATCTAAATCATTCACAGCTGTCTGATGCAGGCTTCCATCAAGAGGAAAAAATGCTTGGGGCTTAAATGTTGAGGTGAAAGGACTATCACTTTTCATTATTTTCTTGCAGCCTAGTATAGCGGCTCTTGCTCATAGCATTCATTCTTCTACCCTTAGAGTATAAGGCACATTCTGTTTTATCATGTGCTTTAGCTTGGTCCTAAAAGTAAAAATGACCAGAATTGATGCCTTCACTGCCCCACCATGACAGTCCTCTCACTGTGGTTGGCCACTTGGTGTTTGTTGTGAAGGAATGACCTAACCGTTGATTATAATATTAAACACTGACTTTTACTCGCGTTCCTCTCTTTGAAGGGGAATTCTAGCATTCCCAAGGTGCACCCGAACTTCTGCAACTTCACTGTAGATCTTCAAGCTAACTTGCTTTTCCATACAATCTGCTCGGTGGAGCACTTGGTAATTTCATCTTATCTTTCCATTTCTTTATTTTTTCCCATGTCATTGTTATTATGTTCATATTGTTTGGAAAAGAAAACTTTCAAGACAGAAGGTTTTGCTTGTCACTGCTTATTTAACTTATCAAACATATTTATTGGTGATCATATGCATTTTTTTGTTAATTATGTTTGTATTTATCTTAATGAAACGATAGAATATATTTTCTTTTATGTTAAATTATGATCTTCTGTATTAATCTTAAGATTGTGAAGACTTGTCAACTTTCTTTTTTCACAGTTTAATATATTGTACTACAATGACATGTTTGCAACTACACTTTGATAAAAATGAAACTTAATTTAAAGTAAAAACAAAATCCTCTGCATTTTGACTATTTATTGTGAATTGTTTCATTCTTATTCCCCAAATTTTGGACTGCAAAACATTTAGGACTAATGTATCTTTGATTGTATCAGCTCTTTATGACAACGGTGCACCCATCCTATTTTTGTAGTATTTTAGTTTTTAATTTTGGCACCCCTTTTTTCTTGTAGTTATAGCAAGATACGTTCTCACATGTAGCATTTTGCTCTTACTGCCAGAGGTGGTGATGGATGATACCAGAAATATTAAACTGTATTTTGTGAGCACTAGATATCCTGGAACATATTTAGCAGAAAAATGTTACTAGACAGTAGTGGGTTTGGTTTAAGTTGAATTTGAAGTATATGCTTACGTTTTACCTACCACCCTGAAGTGCATTTTAATGTTGCGTTGTTTTCAGCAAGATGATTGTGGTGTGGCATCAATGCAAGTTAATATACTTCAGTGTTAAAAGCAGTTCCTCCAGTTACACGTGTAAATTAGGTGAATTGCAGGCAATAACTGTGACCAAATGGGTTAAAAAGATGTCGTCATTTTGTTCTTGTTTCTAATTGGGATTTTATTTAACACATCTTCCAGCTCAAATGTAAAGTGCCTCTTTTTATACATTCCATTGAGCTTATGCTCCCTGCCTTGAATAATAATGCAGAAGCTGCATTATTTGGTAGTTATGCCTTTTTCCTCAGTTGTTGGATTGAAGATTGGTTAACAGGATAGACAAAGTATCTAGCCTAAACTGTTGAATGTATTTTTAAAACAGCGTTTGCTGTTCACTACAGTAATTTCTGTGAGTTTATATAAAAATGATTGCTTTTTGTAATGACTGATTGCAGATAAAACCAATAAACCCCATATTTTTCAAAAATGTTTGAAGTCTGGTGTATTCATTTCTTTTTTTTTTTATTTTGACTTTATTGTTTTACTTTGCCTGAAAGTAGATGGTGCTACAAATAATGAATGCTATTAAAACAAGCATGAAGTCATCTGCGTCGCCTTAACTTTTGATGCAGTGAATGTAGTGTGGGGGGGGCAACCAAAAATGTACATTTCATGATGGCTGAAACAGCCATGTGGCCTTCGGAAATGAGGGAGTTTATTAAACACGCATGGTCATTGGTAGTCTGGAAAGAATTGGTAGGGGATAGTGACCTTACCCAAATCAAACTTGGACTGAGGTTGCCTGAATACACAGATGATGGTGGGGAATCGGTGTCCCTGGAATACTCTGAGCATTTATTTGAAATAGAAGTTGAGCTCTGAACTCTGGAGTTGTTCCAGAGATTCAAATGGGTCTGACACAAAATGGCTAAAAAAAAGTCCCAATGGATACCACAAAATCATATGCTCACAGCATCCTTAAGGAAAAGTGAAAGTTGACTTAGTATGTTTTTTGATATACTTTACATCTGTGAATTTCTCTTTTTAACTCACTGCAAATTCCTATCTTGAAGGCCAAACTTTGTCATTCCTCTGAGCCTCTCTGCTCATACATAAATAAATCTTCAAATAATACATTAAGTTTTGTTCAAATATAAACCAAATAGCTAGTGTACACAAATCGTAGATGGTACTGGCAATCAACCAGTACACTTTTTTTGGAGTGAGTATTTCTCAGTTGGAGCACATGTTAAATGTGTGATATGAAACAAAGAGCTGTTTCCTGTTTATGAAGCCAAGTATGCTGTGTGTCAGTCACACTGCTTTGCACACATTACAAAAGTTCTGCAGGATGTGGCTGTACTCTGAAGGTGCAGGGTGGAGGTGTGTGGTTGTGTGTGCACATGTGTATGCGTATGTTTGTCTTTAAATAGGTCTACCTACCTTGCAGACTCCCTGTACACTAAACACCGGTTTCCACCACCTGCACAATGGAAACTGGACAAAAAACCCATTACTTGTAGGTAAAAGAGTGCATGGAGGATATTAACTACATGCATATGCTTGCTATCGTTTTTTTTTCTTCTGCCGTATAGAAATGTTTTGTTCCGACATGTAACCGTGTTGAGCAACAATTCGACAGCTGCACGTCTAAATTTTCTGTGCTCTGAACACCAGAGTTTAAATAGGACAGCAGCAAAAAACATAAATATGTTAATTATTGACTGAGAAAGGTGATCATTACACTAAAGTGAAATGTCTTTCACCTACAGCAACTTTACTGGTAACCTACAATGT
>JAOUQT010000002.1:7103060-7113303 GCA_025769995.1 Xyliphius kryptos | reverse complement strand
ATCTTTCTCATATACAAATTCATACAAACATAATTATATCATTTTATAAACCTACATCATGGTCAAAACACCCAAACATTATTGCTTGCTGGCCTTTATTGTTTCTTATCATCTATCCGATATATTATATTGCATTGGCCAAGGTATAGGCTAACTCTCAGCACCTTACAACCCTACAGATGGTATTTTCAGTACAGGTGGTCTATACCTATCTTATTGTGAATTTAAACTTTTTGCAGGCTATTAAGCAATTCCAGGCCATACTCTGTAACTGTAGATGTGTACAACCCCGCCTCATGCACTTCACACAATTATTGTAGCTAGTATTATATAATACAACAGTAGGCATTCTAGTTTTTCTTATATATATGAATAATAAATAATAATAATTAGGGACGTCAAATGATCAGAGCTGCTTTATTTTAAATCTATAAACAAAAGTGCACTACTTAGCCCCATGTTATAAACAAAAGGGTTGAATGCATGACTTTTAATAAGGTAATTTGCTCATCCCTTTCTTCTCCCTCCCACTCCTGCTTCTGTCTGTCAGACGCCCTGATGTCAGCTGATGCTGTGTCAATTTACCATTAATAATTGCATGCTTATTTGGGTAGAGCTAATTTTGGATATTACACCAGAGTGCAGGATACCGAGCTCTCTCATCCCATAGTCGGGAAAAATGTCATAAACTCAGGAAAGGTAACAGCTCTAATGCTTATATATGTTTAAAACCTATATAACCATTAAGGGGTGTAATATATCTTTTTAAACATATATAACCATTAATGGTTGGGCAGTAAATAGGAGCATTGTGCTCTCTAGATAGCTAGTAGTTCAAGCCTGGAATATCACCTCAAAGTAATGCTCATAACTGCAAATCTGATATGATGTTAAAACGATTTTAAATGCTTTCCCACCAAATATGTGATAAATCACATTTACCTAATCACAGCACATTTTATTACTTTAAATTATTTTTAAAAGAAGGCAGTACTAAAATAAATGATTTTATTTTATAAGAGTAACTTTGACTTTACTGACCTTGTTTTAGTCACCTAGTCTAGGTCATCTAGTCTTAATATGGTGGCTGTCAAAGTTTAACAGGATTGTTCATCTATAAACACATTCTACATCACCATCCCCACACCCTATATAAGTTCTTCAAACCACACACACCAACACACACACACATATGCCTGTTACTTTACGACACTCTGCGTCCTAATAAACCTTTGTGGTGTTTGGAATCCATTAGAGTCAATATCCCACTTTTCAAAACATCCTGAGACACAGTGGGAAGGGAAATAGAGGATACAGACTGGGAGGGGCAGAGAGAGTCTGACATGAAAGCAGACATTGGAATGAGGTTCCAAACTCAGACTAGCTGTTCTGTAGGACGAACAAGTACCTCTTCTCTCTGAGCATGTTTTCCTAGCGCTCAGTCAGAGCTCACTGTCTGAGGCCTTTATCAGTGTCTGTATGAAGGCAGTGTGCTGGTTCACACAACTTCAAACAGTCCTATACATAAGATGCTTAGATGTCCTGCCAGCTGCTAGCAGATTGTGAGAAACAAACTTTAACACTAGAGATTTAAGACAAATAGCTGGCAGGGCGCCTAAAGAGTCATGGAGTAGAGAGGTGTTCGATTACAGACCAAACTTGAGGTCACATTAAAGAAAAAATACACAGCACAGCACTTTCAACAATGCTGCTTCCTGACAAAGAACATCAACATAGGCACTTCCTTTCTGCTTGCCACTTCACATGCGCTCACACTTCCTGTTTTAAACCATTGCCGACGTTCCGACATGTGCCTGACGTACTTCACCCTACAAGTTCCCCTCTACACACACATGTACGTTTGTACACCCTGTATACGAACCACATTTAACCTTCTATCACCTGACCTAGCTAACATCCCTCAACACAATTAAACTCCCATGAGACACAGACATCCTTCAGCAGGCATTCATATTAAATTTAAATATCCAGCTCTCAGTTTTTTCACTGTTTTCCCTATTTTATGACTTTTAACATGACTATATTTTCTATGTCATAGTCAGCTGTGTATTTGACAGCATTCAGTGGTGATTGGCTTTTATGTTACGAGTCATGTCTAAGCTTACAGTCATTGTACATACTGGAGAGAGCTCTATGGCTTGATAAAAAAGTAAAGAGATTATGAGAAAACTTGGGGTTGTGGGTAATTATTGTAAAAGAGAATCAGAACATGAGAGAGAGAGAAAGAGAGCCAGATGTGTGAGGAATGTTCTGGCCATTTGTGAGGCTGGTTTTGGGAGGGGGTTTAAAGAATAGCAGAATCACACCGCCTGCAAATCGTTAAAGAGCTGTCAAGCCTCCAGCGGTCTACTGTGCATTTTATACTATCGTACTGATGGCCACCAGCTCGGCAGCCATAACACACATGGAAACTAAATGCTATATGTGAGGCTACTTAAACCAAAACTAAATTTTAATGGTGTTGCCTAGATGGCAGACTAACAGAAAAGAACCCTGACTGTAAGTCTGTTACATGATTTTAACAATATTTATACAAATATTCTCTAAGTTAGCCAAGAGGAAATAGTCTCCAGGAACATTTCACCACTCCATATATGTTGCCATAGCTTAGAGGCTTTATTTCTTCTGCCTATACCTTATACCTAAAGTTTATGAACTTTCCATGAACAAAAAAAAATCTTTAAACTATATGTTAAATGGTAGGAGTACAAATGTACCTTGGCCATTCACCTCCCCCACTGCTGAAACCCCCTCCTGCCACATGAACCCATAAGTTATGTGATGCTGTGCTTAACAGCACTCCAGATCGCTCTGTGTTTGTTCAGCTGTTTCAGGCCAGCCACAGGAGCCCTGGGAGGCCGGACAGAATTCATAAACCCTACTCATCACATGAAAGAAAAGAGAAAATGCAGGGAAAGTCAAGAACAAGACAGATGTTAAAAGAAATAAGATGACTGAGATCTAAAAATACAACAGTTCTGGACCTGTACGCTGTTTCTATCTGCATGTGTGCATCATCACTATACATATAAAATAATGTTCTGTAATAGCTCTTTGTGAGTCTTAACGGAAATGTAAAAAGATTTTTAAAATGCTGTTGACCAACTGAAAACCAGTCATAGCACAGTTGAAGCAGTAATCAAGTGTTTAATCAGAGCTTTAGTGTCCATCTAAAATGATGTTATTGAACTACTTGCACAGTCGTGCCCTGAAAAACAACTGGGCAAGTGTGTCATACATTTGGGAGGCTATCAGTGGAAATCTGTGTTTCTCTGACGACTAAGACAATTCAAAGGATATTGCATAACACCAAATTGTATGGGCAGAATCAAAGAAAAACACAATTTTCTTGCTCTTGAGCACAAAACTGCAAGATTGATTTGTGCTATACAGCATAAAAAGAAGCCTGATGAATATTGGGAGCACATTGATCAGTTTATACTAAAATAAATTTCAGCTTGGATGATGTTAAGCAATGTTTAGCATAAACCTGGCCAGAATTAACATAGTAAATTCATAGTACTGACTGTGAAGCACGGGAGTGGACGTACGTACATGTAGCGAAATTATTTTGAGTAGATGACATTTATACAACAAATGAATGTTTATCTATAGACCAAAATACTGACATTACAACATACCCCCTGTATACTCAAAAAATTGGCAAAAGAAGAATATTCCAGCATTATATTGCACCAATGCTGCTGCCAAAACCACACAAAAGTCTCAAGAGATGACATGTATATGACCTGACTTGGAGCCAGTATAGAACACCTTATGGGTTATTTAAAGAGAATGATGGAGCAACACAGCTCCATATTTGCCTCAGAAAATGTAAAAAAGGTCTGGCCAGAAATTGTTTTGCAGAGCAGGAATCCTCCTTGGCGAGCATTGTTGATACTGTTATCAAAAAATTAAGATGTATCAAGTACTGAGAAAATAAAAGTTTTGTATCTTGGTAATAAAATGTGTAAAAAACTTCTACATTGAATTACTAGAAAATAATCTAGAGAAACCAGTAGTAATGTGCTGTGTGGGAATACAATTTTGAATTAAAATGACTTCTCTTGTATAATACAGTATATTAAAGAAAAACAGTGGCTCTGATATACTTTGGGGAACAATAAATTATTTTTGCCATAATTACATTTTATTGCATTACATTCATTGCTACAGAGTTTTCAATTATGCTAATCATCATGACTGGTTTGTCCAGAATCAGAATTGGCATTGAATGACATGGCATTGTCTTCTGTGCTACTAAGCAAAACTTTAACCGGATATATTCTCCAAAGATGCCACTTCCAGGGCATTGGGCTGGACGCTGGGGTTTTGCAGGCTGATTTGAAAAACTTTCAAAGTGGCTGGATATCTTATTGACTAGCATCATTGTGAAATTATTCTTAGTTAGTTGCTAGTGCAATTGCTTAATATTTACCTCTTTACATATCATATTGTAAATAAATATTACATCTGTCATTCTCAATTTCTCGAGTCCATTTTTTTTAGTTTTGTTATAGTTATTTTCTAAATTGAAGTAAGGTCTTAAAAAAAGAAGCCTGATGAATATTGGGAGCACATTGATCAGTTTATACTAAAATGAAAAAAATCAGCTTGGATGATGTCAAGCAATGTTTATTCTATAACAAAGTAAATTCATAGTACTGACTGTGAAGCACGGGAGTGGACGTACGTACATGTAGCGAAAACAAGAAAACCTGCGAGTAAGCTAGACAACAAGCTGAGGACAAATAATGCTCATGTTCTTGCTCTTATTTAGATTTTTATATTCATGTCTTGACTTACAGGGTAACAGTGATCATGTGTTTGATTTCAAGTATGTTCAAGTAATGTTATAATTTACTAATTAACTTAACTAATTTTAGTTTATGTGGACACACAATCTGCTTCCCTTGTTTAAAAAACCATCAGTCACCACTGCCTTGGTGGGCATAATTTCCTTCATTGTAAAATCAAGCTGCAACTAAATACAAGTTCAGTTTTATCCTGTAATGAAACATTTCTTTCCTGATGGACACGGCCACTTTATAGAATTAAATCACTGATTTAAGAGGAAGTATGTTTTTTTTTATATATACACATCAACAATAAGGCTAGATTTTATTATACATTGATTGTATGCATTATACAATTAATGTATTGATGATTTACTATTGTATTGTATATACTATGCTATTAGTATATTGTCTATTCTGGTTATTTAAAGAGCCATGTTTATAGTACAATAACACCATGAAGGAATGAGCACTTTCCTCTGCTTTTCCTGCAGAGTTAACAGATACACATTTTGCTCATGCCTTAAAGTCTGTTTCCACAGTGCAAGTCAAAATATGAGTCAATGTACCCATTGTGTGTTGGATTTTTATATTCTCCAAATCCTTTTCCTTAGACACCCTGAAGACCTTTCTCCATCCTGTTGTTTTCCATCCTTTAAGCGTATAAGTGTCTTGTCAGCAGCACTCTCTTTCCATAACACTTCCTTCTAAAAATAGGGCGGATCAGAAAGAAAACAGAAAGAAAATCTGGCAAAAAATGTCATTCACATGGTTGATTACACAGCTCTCAGAAAAGCTTGGTCATATCTACAAATCTAACCAAACTCACGAGACAGTTTACTCAGCTGACCTAAATATATATTTACATGAGCATGTTATGTGTCATTAAGTATGTCAAAAAAACCTGAAAATGCGGGAAACCAATATCCAAATTGTTTATTGGTTAAGATATGTGAAAGGCTGAAATTTCAACCTCACTGAGTGGGGAAACTCGAACCCTTGGTCCAGCTGTCTGCACACTGCTGTCCCAGAGAGCCCAAGCATTCTGCTCTCTCATTCATTCTATCCATCCATCCATCCTCTCCATTCTCACTCATCAAGGCAGGTGATCGATTGAAAGACACACCCAAACAAAACATGGCTCTTACTGGTGACCACTTTGACCAGGTCCTCATGTTTCCCTGAACTCAAAGGGGACCTAAATTGTCCTGAAAGTTGTATCAATCAAACTTTGTCTGCATGAATAAACAACCAGGTAGACTCTTCTAGGACCCAACAACTGTTGATTCCATATGTTCATGCTTTGGTTTTTAAAATCCTTTAGATAGAAATCATACGGCTTGAACATACTGTCATTGTAAGAATGAAAACTGGTCTATAAATTTGCAGTAGAAGTGTAAGTGCTTTTAGGTAAACTAAGAGATTAATATATACAAACTTAAATATATGCAAACTTGCGGCTGTTCCCACTAGTCACACAGATATAATTATATCCTGTGCAGCCTGTGTTATTCAGTAGTCAGGGCCAATCAGCAAAATGCTTTGAAAAATACGTAAACAAGTGATTGAAGTAAGAAAAAAATAAATGATGATTATTATAATTGATGGTGATCTGCATCTTGTATAGAGTTTAATGCCTATGCTAAAGCCTATGAAAACGTTTTCGCAGCCCCAAATGCATGGATTTATCACTATGTGTCTGAGAGTAATCGGGTCAGTATGAGTAGGACCAATATCCTCAGCTGGAGAATTGATGCTTACAGTTTGCTGTCATTTTTAAGAGCCAGTACTGCAACTTTTTGAGGATGAAGCAAGGTTTGTGTGTTGTTGAAGCAGTGTGTTGTTCACTGAAGAACTGAAGCTTACAATTTCAGACAAAACACAGAGACTGTTTTGTTGGTGCTTGACAATACACACCACTTCCCAAATTGTCGCCACTCCTCCCAAACTTCATTTTTGAGGCGTTAAAGCATCCTTCTTAGAGTCCTGATCTTCCCCTTAAGACTATCACTTGTTTAGTAAAATAAAAGAAGCACTACAAGGATGAAGGTTTATAACTAATACAGATGTGAAGACTGTGCTGCATTTGTGGCTCAGACTAAAACCTGAAATTTTGCCAGATTAACAGAGTGTTTTGGAAAGCATTGAGATTATGATAAAAATAATGTATTTGCCTCTGAAACTCGATCAAACTTAATTCTACAACCAGAATGTGGATGATTTTTTGTCTCTCTTCACTCATTTCTCAATTAGGTCTGAACAGAAGCATCTGAAAGCATAATAAATAGAGTTCGAAAATATGACAACTTCACACTGAAATCTAGACTGTGAGTGGCACACAGTGACAGTGTTATCAGGCTGTTAACTAAATGCCCATACAGTATTTCCCTCCCCTTCATCACATGCTGTGTATTAGAGACCTTGAGAAGGACAATGCAGAATTGTCTCAGAAGGTTTATAATTGTCTTCAAACCGCCCCCACTTGCAAATTGCTAAAGAGAGGCAACAGAGCAAGATAGAGTATAAAGACTGTGAGAGGCGTGTTGACACAAAAGGCTTATCTAATCTCTGTATTCATGACAAGACACTATTTTCTTTATATTATCTTATTTGTAATGTGTGATTAGTGCAATCAGTATGACTCACTGCGTATTCAGGCAACTTTTGCGGGGTTGATGATGATGATGACAGTCTGGGAGTGCTGTAATATTGGATAGTATGGTAAGGCTGGTGGAAAAGAAGAGGATGGGTTCTAACGCAGATGTTTTAGCTTTAGGTTTTGGATGGAATGGTTAATTATGAGGGACTCTTAATGATGCCAGCAGCCACCATATAAACCCGGCTGAGTGGAAGAGCTGCTCATTAGTGTGACCTATGAAAATAATGTGCCTGCTTGACTCGGCCACCCCCATAATCTTGCCATGCTCTGAGCATACAGACCGTTGTTGCTGCAAGTGCATTTGTTTGTGTAAATTGCTGGAGCTAATAAAGAGAGAGAGAGAGAGAGTGGGTATATTGATGCACATTTTCCATTCGCAGGTCTACTCACAGGGATAAAGGAAACTAACAGGCCTGATTACCACTAGGAAGAACGATGGAAGGGATCGTTAAGGGATGGACGGTGTAGATGAGCTCCTCCTATTAATATCCTAATATATGAGATCTTTTAATCTGGCATTTCTACACTTTATATAGGTTTGTCTTGTTCCGTATCATAAACCTATATTTAATACGATTGAGACTTAATATGGATTTAAACACTAAAATGGATGCACTTTTCACTGTTGCATAATCACTTTTGCCCTTGTCCAGATGCTGCACCAAACTCTATATAAACACTCAAAGCAGCGATAGTGGGAGAACTGCATGCCTTGACAATTAGACTGCTTTTCATGCACTGCTGAGTTACCTTTTATAAACAAACTTGCTATGGTTGATGATTGTGACCTGCAGAGTGTTTTCTGCTGTTCCTCTGTTGTCCCCAATAGTACCCAGTGATTATACTTGTTCATCACTCAGTGGAGTGATCTCTTGTCTATCAAAGACTACTACACTCATTACCATGGCTTATACACAGACAGGACACCCTGCCATGTTTTTGTTACAGCTATTATCTCATTATATTTCAGTTATCACCTGTTTCCAGGGTCAAAGAATTTGCCTCAAGCCTTCAGAATTAACCGTGCAGGCGTTTCTACCCAATAGTGAGGAAACTTTCTTTAACCCATCAGATTTTAAAGTGGTGACATCAGGGTGATCTAGCATGCAGACGATAAGGTAAACATTTTCACCCCCTGTGATTGGATAGTTCTAGCGTTGTGAAACTCTAGCGGCCGGCTCAAGCGGAAATATATTCGTGTAGATTTAAGAAAATTACATTTGGTTATTTTGAACCCACAGTGGTTGGCAGAGTAAAGAAAATTTATTTGGTTGCAGATACACCGTACTCACAGCATCATTTTCAAGAAAATCTGAACATCGTCAGTAAAGTGCGACCAATCCCAGCTTGAGAAAAGGTTCATTCGCTACTTTCATTCCAATAACTTTGAGCGTTGTCCTTGGCTCACAGCTTCTGAGGAACACTGCAAATGAGATTTATGGCAGTGCTTGTTATTTGTGTATGAGTAATCATTACTTTTGGTGAGTACAAATACATAAATGACATATAGGGTCATTTATTATTGTAGGGTCACAAAGTCGTATTTGCTAAGTTGCTATATACACATGTTAGCAGAGAATAGCAAAGGATACATGATAATCAAAAAAACAAACCATTTCTTAGGTTTGAATGTAGTGGGCTAGATTTGGAGAATATAGCATTGTTGCCTCACAGATGCCAAGTCCCATCCTCTACATAGTTCCTCTGGGTTAAGTTTCCTCCCACTGGTTTCCTGCCATACTATACTGCAATAGGTATAGAGCAAGGTGTGAATGTACTGTATGTTTCAGTGATGTCCTTGGTCAAACAAGAAAGTTTTTTAAAAGTAAGTTAGATGTAGTTAGATTTGCCCAAGATACGCGTCTAAAATGAGACCATGATACATCTGCCGGCCACATGTTCAAAAGCAGAAAAAAATAAAAGGGCCAGTAAAAGGTGTGATCTATCTGTGAAATTATTTTCATCACACTCCAACACAGAACATGTGTGCTTCTCCTCATGAGGTTTACTTAACACTTCATTTTACTCTTGCTCTCTGTAAAATGTTTCCATAATCATTCAACAGCCCTCAACAGAATGTCCTACTAATAAACTCAAGGCGTTCTGAAGAGCTAAGCAGCAGACTGAAATCATCACACACTTGTCCATTTCACAATGGCTAATTGTCCCATATCCCTTGTGCAGGCTAGGATAGCACATATAATAAAAGAGATGGTAACCAGACAGTGGCTGACATTTTTACCTGGAAAAGTAGATACTGTATCACCTTTGTTGAAAAGAGAATCCCAGGAGAAAAAAATGTCCACAAAGGGAACAGTAATGAGAAAAGGAGTGGAATAATGTAGGAGCTGTTATTAATAACATTATCAGATTTCACTAAAATAAGAGTGCTGGTTTGAATACAGCATAGTTTCAGCCGCACTCTAGACATCCCTCCTATCTGTCCCATGACAGAAGGGGCGAGAGAAAACTGTGCTTTTGCATTAGAGAATGGTGGGTTTAGATTACATGGCCAACACACACTAACAGGTGTGCTAAATAATACTGTACAGGGAATCAATTATATTCTGGATACAGACAAGCCTACACACACACACACACAGGTTGCTATTGCTATATTTGTGATGTCTATCAATTGACATAATTATTAACGCAGCTAAACAATGTTAACTCTAACCTGAACCATACAATTTTTTTTTTTTGACATTTTTATTAAAAACTCTAGACCGCACAGTGTGTTAGGGCTAAAAATGCAGGCGCATTAGTA
>JAOUQT010000002.1:7020886-7033296 GCA_025769995.1 Xyliphius kryptos | reverse complement strand
CTGTCCTGCACTATCCTGCAAGAAGAATGGCTTAAAATCCCTCTGACCACTGTGCAAGACGTGTATGTGTCATTCCCACATATTGTCTTGCACAATTGACGCTGTATTGGCCGCAAATGGAGGCCCTACACCATACTTATAAATTATTGTGGTCTAAAACCAGGTGGTTCAGTTTCATTATCAAACCCCTGTATATATATATATAATATACTACATTTTATTGGGATATATACTATATTTTCAAAAGTTTCCACCAAATGATTGGAATCAGGTTTTCCAATCACTATCATGGCCACAGGTGTATGAATGCTACAGCATACCAGGACATTTTGGACAATTTTATGCCTACAACTTTGTGGGAACAGTTTGGAGCTGGCCGCTTTCTCTTCCAAGATTATTGTGTGATCCGTACAACATTAGTGTGTGATCTCACAAATGTATATATATATATATATATTTAAGTGGCATAAGTGATCACTGGATGCCCTTCCTGAATTAACCACCCATTTAGAGTAATCAGCCGACCTTTATTTTGCACTCCCCACCAGGATTCAATTCTAGGTACCAATGTCTATGGCTTTTTTCCAGTAGCACGCTCAACCAACCAAGCTATCCAGGCCCATTCTTTTAAATGACTAAGATATAAAAACAATATCATTTTGATTTAAATAAGGATACTTACTTTTTAGTTTACAGCATAATAAGCTATTATTAGGGTCAGCCGTGGCTTAATGGATAGGGTAAAGGGCTGGGGACCAAGAGATCGCTGGTTCGAACCCCTCTCTAGGCAAGTCATGGCTGAAGTGCCGTTGAGCAAGGCACCCAATCCCTAACTGATACCCGTGCGCCCCAGTAGAGTACAGCACACTGCTCCAGGTGTGCAGCCCTGGAAGGGTTAAATGCAGAGAAAGAATTTCCCTACGGGGATCAATAAAGTATCAATTATTATTATTATTATGTGGTTTCTCAGCTCTGACCCAGTGACACCTTGCTCTATGGCAGTTTGTATCCAGTCACCCCAACTGTTATGCATCGAACATAAGTTTCAAAAACACTGTACTTTGACCAGTGTGTGCATAATAACAAAAGTGGTTCCAAAAATATAATGCCAACATAAAACTGCAATCTTCTGCTTTTTTGACAGAAATTATCGGTTCATTGTGCTTCTTATATCAGCTACATCATATAATTAGATTTTGAACTTGTTTCCTTTTCTGGATTTGCACCCAAACTTATAAAGAGATTCGAGAGAGACAGTGATTTTTGAATAGCCATGTGCAATGTATCTCCGTGTATTTTAATTATTTAATGCCATCCCATTATTAGTATATATTCATGACAGTAATATGATTACATTGGCAAAGTTATATTCATACACAAGTTTATGTTCATACACATCTTGGGGGGCATAATGGCATCTTCAGTTTATCTATGATGCATGCTGTACAAACTTTACACAGATGGGCCTTTTTGACCCAGGGATTGAACCCAGAGCCTTCTTGCTGTGAGGTGACAGCACTACCAATTGCACCACTGCGCTGCCCAATATTATTTTTATAAATTAGGGCAACTGAATGTTTCTCTACAAAGCAACTATAATTTGTCCTGTTTAACTGAATTGGCTGCAGTGCATTTTGGGAAACGTTGATCACTTTGTTTAACCAGGTCTTGCATTCAACCATATATCTGGTACATATTGTACAGTGCATGAGATTCTATTGTGATGTTAATTCACAAGGTGTAATTTTGTATTATTTATAAAGACTTTAGATCAACGATAAATAAAAAAACCCAGCTCAAGTAGTCACAATCTTCTGAGATAAGTGGTGTATGTAGAGACAGCACTTAAATCTGTGTTTGAATTTTATCTGTGTTTTTACTGCCGGATTTAACAGTGTACAATTTGTAACCCCAGTCTCCATAACGACCTAAGACCAGAGAGGAGAAGACCAAGAAACCAGGACGGACAAAAACACCCTAAGTCAATCCACTCATCCTTAAGTGTTCTTTAAACATTCAGGGGTACGCGACAAATATTAGTAGCCAATTAACATTGATAGCTACATTTGATAACTTACATTTTATCATTTATAATCACCATATGGACCATTACTATTTTCATGAATATTGGTCTGCTTTCAGCTGTTCTGTTCAGGCACAAGTCTAGGCTCCATCTGCCCTGCCATGCCCTGCTGGGAAATTCCACTCTTCTCCTTCATCCAGCATGAGGGAACGTGCCAGGAATCCAAGGAAGGAGCATGACTGTAAAAAAAGAGAGGACAGCTGCCCCTTATGGCCTAAGTTGTCTATTTTGCTCTTGGCAGAGAATCAGTGAAATCGTGAAGAGGGAAGCAGGAAGGAAATTATTGTAGATGAACAGATGCATGTCCACAAGGATTAGTAGGTCCAGACCCATAGAATGTAGAATGCCAAAGACCTGAAATACACGAACAAAAGTGTAATTTCATCCTGGACAGATGAATAAACCTTAAGCGACAGTTCGAAATTTGCCTTGGCCAGCTGCAAGGACAACCTCTAATTTTTTATTCCTTGGACGAAGCTATAGAACCGAACATACCCACCACCACACTGGCAGTATTACTCCTAATCTGTAGGAGCATTGCAAATTAAAATATAAATAAAACATTACCAAATTCAATTTGCTATCCTTTTGAATGAAAATTAGGATTTATATACTGAGTGTAGGAGCCGCACGGATGAGGTGACCAGGGATATTTCTGTGTGGAATTTGCATGTTCTCCCCATGTTTGCGCTGGTTTCTTCGGGTGATCTGGTTTCCTCCTGCATTTCAAAGGCGATTTAACATGCATTCTCAGTTAGTGTAATTATCAATTATGTCTGGGCAACAAATCCATGTCCTAACCCTTTAAGAAAGCCCTGAAGCTTTAGCATCCATTGCTAAAAGGGTGCCAAGAGGAATTTTTAGCCCCCTGACATCCACTGAGATCTTATTCTTATCACTTTTCCTTTACCAGGAACTGCTTCTCCAGTTCCCCTAGATTGTGCAGTAAGAGCGCCTTAACTACCACTTTTACAACTTTAGAGAATGCATTATGCGTACTCTATGTCAATATGTGTAGTATATAGACAAGCACAAGCCCCCTCACACACACATTGGCAGCTGTGTCCATAAGTATATAGGCAGTGACACAATTTTCAGATTTTTTTCTTTGTACACCATCACAATGGATATAAAAATTGAAGAATCAAGATGGGATTGAAGTGATGAGGTCAGCTTTAATCCAACTAAGAAATATTGCATTGACTGCACAGGAACCATTTAGGAATAAAATTTTTACACAGTCCCTTGGTTTTAAACAGGCTCAAAAGCTACTGGACACACTAGCAATTACATATATGAGGATAATTTGTATGTCTGAAACCCCAAATGAGGGTTTCTCCTGAGTTGTTTTGCCAGACCTTTATTTCTTTTAGTTCGTGGGTCTTGCTGTCTTCAGTTCTGTATTAAATTAGTCAAATTAATAAAACATTTGAATGAAGCAACATGACTGATTTTAAACTTTCCTTTTCCTTAAAAAGTTGGGTGCCTTTGGTGGTAAGTCTTCATTCACCTGTACTAGTATAAAGAATGAATTATGCATTTTGATTAATTTTACTTATCCGTGCAATGTGTACATCTTTATAAACTATAGAACTCATCTTACTTATATCTATCAGCAGACACATCATCAATAAACACAGTGGCCCAGTTGCTCTGGCAGATATGTATGCTCATGTCATAACAACTTCACTAAATTTGACATATGATGTGAAATGCTTTGACTCATGTGCGTTTCTGTTCATATTCCATCTTTTTCCACATCATCCTGTTAGAAGTTAACATTGTGTCATCTCGGCAATAATGTTCCAGAACTGGGCAGGTTTGCTTTCCTTTGGACGGATGACTTAAAAAATGTCTTGAAACCATTTTACTAATCACAGTTTTGTCTCCAATGACAAATTCCTAGCATTTATGTTTCAGGTGCCAATATTTGTGTAGATTCTATTGGGGAGAAGATAAGAAAAAAACTTCTTCAGATGTTTAAGTGGAAAGTCTAAGTCATTGTGTGTATTGTTGTGTGAACTATACTGTAAGGGTGGCAATAATTCTAGAGTTAGTGGGGTAGCACTGACCACATGATTAAACATCATGCAAGTCCTGGAATCCTAAAGGCATATCAACTGACTGAGCTGTCAGCGTGATCACATAATCACTATAGCTCATTACATTAGAAGCATAGGTTATGTTATAAACTATTTCACTCTAGCTCTGTTCTGAGATTATAACAGTAATTTATTCATTCATTCATTCATTCATTCATTCATTATATTCTGCTTAATCCACACAGGGTTGTGAGCCAGCCAACCATTATACAAGTAATTTTTAAAATTTTTTTGTATTTCATTGTTTGATTTAATGATTGATTTTTTTAGACTGATTAAGCAGCAAAATTACATGTTTTTTAGCAGTCTGGCCTGACCCGTGAAAGTCTTTTCATATTTTTGGTTAGTCTCCACTGATCCAGCTAATGTTTATAACAATCGTAAGATGTTACTTATTAGCGTTTCCAATTATTGATTTGTAAGTTATGAAATTAACTGCAATATTATAACTGTTATCTGGTTGATTAAGAAGCGTTCTTAGCAACGCAGCATTCTTAGCAATGCAGACATGTTGCTAAGTAAACATATATACACATATTTATTTTGTCCTTGTGTTTATCCAAATTTCATACTCAATCAAATGGGTGTCTTTAAGAATTGGTTCAATATATAGTGCTTTTTTTAACATTGTCAGCATCTTTACGGAAATTAAACACAAAATATGATCATGAAGTTTGTGTGTAGTTGTGTAAGTATGTAAGTCCATAGGATGTTCCCGGCAGGAACCAGTCATTCTGCGTGATGTGAGATCCCACAGAAAGTTGAACATCAAGGTGGATCAGATGGATGAAAAAGACGAGGTTAGGTTCAGCACTCTCTTAATAGTTTTATGTGGAGCTTAAAGTAAGAACTTGGTATGATCATTGTAATTGCAAAAGTAAAGAAACATGGAGTGTGTTTGAGTACGAACTCTGGCCAGACTAGCTATAGCAGCAAACTAACAGAAATATCCATTAGGTAATACAGACCTGAGGGCTCTGTGAAACATAAAGCAAGCATAAAACCACTTGATCATCAGCGAACCTGAGTGAACACGTGAGACTGTGGGGGAGACAGCATCCCAAAGTCTCATTTTACCAAATACTCTAATGCCATAAACTCTCCATGTCTGCACCTCTACCTAAGAGGAACTAGAACTATAACAGAATGCTAATAATATATGCAAAAATATTCACCAGACTCCACAGTCGGTGTGGCTCCACATGCATTATAAGAATATGGCGTCTGTTATCACACATTACTGTGTGACTACTGACAAGACATAAACATGGAACTACTGTATGCTAAACCCCGAGAACATCCTATAATTTTCTGCAGATTACAATTCAGTTGTTGTTGAATTATTTATTGGTTTTCTGGGTTACTTTGATTAATTTTCTTTATTATCATGACCAAATATTATTTGCGATGACACGCTTCCTTTAGTATTCAATTCTTTAAATATATATTCCTAATTTTAGGGTCACAGGGAAGCCAGTGCCCACCTGGCAACTCTGGGTGGCTATAAAAAATGAATGAATGAATGAATAAATACATAATTTCTATAAGCACATGTAAATGTATTGAAGTGGGGACATTAGACATAGGGAAGTGGGGACATAAATAGGGAAGAGACTGCCAGTTGAAAACTTAAAAGATGAGTAGAATGTGTAGTTTTGTTTGTGTTTAAGCACCTTACTGTGGTTATTGTCTATGAATGGATGTTAAAAAATCTACACAACTCACACCGAAGATAAATCAAAAGCTATACACCTATTAAACACCTAGTTCAGTGTATGTTGCTTGTCTCTTTAACTACACAGCAAATCTAGCATTTCTTAATAAACTTACAAACTGAAATAGCTCGCACCTTTTTACGCCCCGTAATGGGTTTTATAATAATCAGACAGTTTTCCATTAGTAATAGTGTATTGATTCAATTATTGACAGAACTCACTAAATTATGTGAGTATTAAGTACATTATATCAATATCGATACAATAGTTTGTATGCCACAGTACATGTCATGTATATTTTTTAAAAGTCATTTCGTCTGAACAGAAGCTGTGGCCATGCGTGGTGTAGAGAAGGGAGACCTTTTATCAGCCTACACAGACACTGCTGCGCTACTCCCACCGTTGGTATAAAACGTTCACTCAATGGACTGATAAGGGCTCTGTGACTTTTGAACTCTCCATAGTGAACTCTTCTAATTTCTTCTAAATAATCTTTCAGCTTTTCCCTACCACCAGGGGCACAACAGCACCGCCACATGTTTTATGTGGATGCCCTTCCTGGCACAACCCTCACCATTTCAGGCTTGGGAACAAAATATTTAGCGTCTCTAATTCACCTAGCATGCATGCGTTTGGCCTTGGGGGGGAAACTGGAGAACTTGGAGGAAACCCACACAGACACGGGGAGAACATGCAAACTCCACAAATTATAATAAGTTCTGCAAATTTTTTCATCGTTTGGCTTTTTCCCTGCACCAGGGGTCGCCACAGCGAGTCCCTCGCATTAGGATCTGTCACATGTTTTATGCCTGATGCCCTTCCGGACGCAACCCTCACCCTTTCGGGCTTAGGACCGGACAATTTAGCAGTTCACCTAGAATGACAATTTAGCATTTGCAATTTATGAGCATGTCTTTGAATTCTGCTAAGAAAAACTAGTAATATTTTTAGGAAGTATTCAAATATCTATCTCTCTGTCTCTCTTTCTCTCACACAAACCCTCACTCACTCTTATTTAATGCTAATGTGGCACATGCAAAACACCACGCCTGTATAATCCCATTACTATTTTAAGTATCCTTGTGAAGGCATTCACACATACATTAAGAATGCAGATATTCCAAATGCCACACGAATCATAACATGGCCTTCTTGCTGAGTGATGCTATATAGTGTTGACTGAGGTGGAGC
This sequence comes from Xyliphius kryptos, assembly GCA_025769995.1. Lineage (NCBI taxonomy): Eukaryota > Metazoa > Chordata > Actinopteri > Siluriformes > Aspredinidae > Xyliphius > Xyliphius kryptos. The sequence goes on along the minus strand of JAOUQT010000002.1, from coordinate 7,026,205 downwards.
CTGTTAAGGGAGCAGCACTGGAAATCCCTAACTAGCATAAAGGTTCACTTGTTCTTGACTGGAAAAATCATATGATCATTTAGAACAGCCATAACTCATAATCTGATTGGTGTGTATGTCTTTAAATAAGTTTGCGAACACTGGAAAATGATATAATAGTTTTAAAGAAAATAAACCTAATTTTGTTAGCATAAATATATACCATACTGTATATTGCAGCATAACATGTAATATACAGTAAATTATCTTTATGATTATGCTGCAATATGCATTTTTTTTCATTTTCTACTTTTCTTGCCATATTATATTTTAATATCTATTAAAATATAGATATTATAAGGTATTGCCTTCCTGGGGGAATTTCTGCCCCATAGTGCTTATGTAGCAAATGTCTGGGTTACCAAGCCGCGCGAAGCTGCAAGTACAGCAAGCTTACTGACTCGGAAAGGCCTGGCACTGCAATACAACTGTATAGACAATCATATAGTAAAAGCAGTGTAGATTTTTCTGTACTTGAGTTAAATGGTCTCAACGTTTGAGATATCTGAAAAACAGTATGGTTTTCATATATATGGGTTCGAGGAGCTATGAATAGAAACAATTTCAGACAATGGTAACATATTTCTATTTATGAATTATGAATCAATGTATGAATGGTGTTTGAAAAAAAAAAGTAAAAATGTTTTTAAAAAAAGTTATTTTTGTCTAAGGGAAAATCTGGAGGAAGTTGTCCTATAAATATCCAGTTTTACATCCTGACATTTGGAGAGCAAGAATGACTAGGACGTGCCTATGTCTTTCAGAAAACATTTCACATTGCTAACGGTCTGGCGTGTCCTGAAGAATCTCTATTCATGAGCAGTGAAAGGAGCTTTTGTTGCACAGCAGCTCATGGATGGAAAAAGAGAAAGACGCACAGAACCTCTCGCAGGCACGCTGTGTGGATGTCCCAGCCCCAGCCCCAGCCCCAGCAACCACCTGTGATTGACAGACGGTCTGAAAAATGAGCGTGGCGGAAAGCGGGCGGGACCGGTTATTCACACGCCCCGTGGGCGTGGTTATGCAAATATAGAACGCTTTTCGACGCGGGATGCTCCAAAAGAACTGCTTCTGGTGCGCGACTGACATAAGCTAAAAATTCAAGCTATCCGTCATTCAGCCTACATATCTTATTTAAAAACAGGACCCAAATATGGCGTCAAAGTGTCCAAAATGCGAAAAGACGGTCTATTTTGGTAAGTTTGTTTAATCAAATTTATTTTCTAAAATAATTGATAATTTACACAGTGTAGGGAAAGGGAATGTGTTTAGGGACAGAGTCCAAATGTAAGGTGTCTTTATTTTTGCGTTTCTCTTTGTGTCGCTTTAATACACTGAACTGAATCTCTTTTCAAAAGCAAGATGCACAGGGTGGAATACAGAATACAAATCTATACAGAGGTCTGCATCGCGCCAGTCACTCGTAAATTACCTTAATAACACAACACTTTATGCTATTAGCTGATGGGATGCGATCACAGACACAGCAATGTTCAGCTGAAGGTGCAAGTTATTGTTTTTTAGAATAAGTGCAGTTATGTTAATGAGAGAACATGTCAGTCTTGCAGTTTCTTGTCATTTTATTTATTTTGAGTTCTCAATCGCTTTAGATAACGCAGCACTTACATTAACACACTCTTGGTGTCAACTATTTTATAATTTTACATGAGAATTTCTATTTCGTTTTCCCAGGACAGTATTTTGTATTTAAATTCAAAAGCCATCTTGAATCTCTATATTAAAAATGCAGGCATTTTTTTGTATTATCATATCTATATAAAATTTCAGTGTCTTAACTGTTTTTCTTTCCCACAGTCTAACTGTGCATTCAATATACTGTGTACATATATACAACTCCTGACCCACCAGTGGTTAGTCATGGGGCGCTGGGCCGCATCAATTAAATACTGTGCTAATATTAGCACCCAGCTGAAATCATGGCAGCTGTGGTCTCTTGGGTGTGCCTCACTTTTTCCTGTTTTGGAGCTACTCTGAATAAGGAATTTCTGAAATGATGCCACCACATACATACTGCTACTTTCTCAAGTGCTGGAAAAAAAGATCCATGTTCAGATTACATACCAGTCTTTAAATATTGCTCTTGTAATTGATGGTAAGGTTTACATTCCTTAATGTTTAGAAAGTCTGTCCTTTATAGTTATTTCAGTTTTTCGCAGCTTGGCAAGAAAAGGAGTGTTTGTGTTTACTAACATTTAGCATGTTAGGAGTTAAAATGAGCTGTGGTGTTGCAAAATGGGTGGCAGAGTTAACCAAGCATCCTCTGACCTACATATAAACCTGTTTTCTAATTAATTTTAATGTACTTTAAGGTTAATATAATTAAATCTCAGTATTGTCTTGACTTGTCTGCTGAGAAAGAATATTCGCTTTCCCTTATTCAACAGTTACAACACACGTTTTATGGTCCATTATACTTTTTAGCATTAGAATGTACTAGTTTGTTTTCGGAACGAATGAACTCTGAATGAAACTTTCTTAAAATAAGCTTAAAATGGTTTATGTTTAGAAATCAGAGTCGTATCTGCAGACAAGTCTTGGTTTGTTAATTCCATATTGCAATAATTATAGTGCTCTATTTGAATTTTGCTAGTTATGGTAGATTTCCTTCAGTAAGGAAGCCCCACCTTAACTGGCACCACAGCCGCCATCTTTAGCCAGGTTTGAAAAGCCCTAGCATCAGCCTGCGAAATTCAGACACATCTAAACGCCAGAGGTTTCCTGCCACACCCAGTGCTACTGCTTTGTAAAACCTCTAACTGGAACTCATATCTTCCACTCTGTTAACAAATTTAGGATTTGTTTGAAGATGTTAGTAGTGCGTATCATTTATTTTAAGCTATGGCGCTTACTCAGGGTCACATTCATAAATCAGAAGAGACACAGCTGTTAAAGCAGATAATGTGAATATGTTATACTGTTAATGATAAGAGATTTGCTTTTGGAATGGCTTAGAATTTTGTAGAGGTTATTTATGCTGTAACTGTACTGCCAGGGCACATTTAGTCTTGCATGCTGACATCTGAGGGGAAGATCATATATTAATAAGTGCCCGGTCTAAATGGAATGCTGAATGGGCTCAGCTGGCATGTGTTCAAAAGCCAGATATGAGATCTGATTAGAAGTTCAGCTTTGCAAATATTGTCTGAGGCCGTACTTTTATTTGTCTGCGATTACACATTATCCATTTGCTAAACGCAGGGTCAGCAACCACGAGTTGTATTTTACCCAGCCTCTTTCTTGTTTTTCCTCAGTCTCTCTTTCATATGTTATGTTGCTGACTTGCCGTTGATAATCACAGAAAAGCAATTAGCCTTAGCGAAAAAAGATCCTCCTTTCAGTGAGCCCCTTAAAAGACCCATTGTAAATTGCCAGTGCGATTTCTTCTCCCTTATTATCCAGTTAAATCCCAGCTCTTTAACAATTCCCCTGCATCGATTATCACATGCCATTTAATCATAATCACAGTTAGAGTAGTTGATTCATTTAAATAGTTTTACTGGCATACACACACAATCTGTATACTGCTATACACACCCACTTTGCAGTATATGTTACTGTATCATTTAGACCACACCGTTATACCCATTATATATTAATGTTTAATTAATAAATAAATAAATATTTGTTCACCACAAACCCCCGAATGCATATTCTGTAGGTGTCCACATGGATTTCCTAATGGTTCTATTGTTTCCTACACCATGCATGTCCAGTTAACTAGAGATTCCAATTTCCCTCTCTCTTACTAATATCAATGTATCCTAGTGTATAAATATAACATTGTGACTGATATAACCTGTCATAAATAGCCATGAGTGCTGAAATGATGTTAAAGGCATTACGTTTCTTTTAGTACCTTTACTACTGGAATTTCTTGCTGCTTTGGAAGGAAAAAAACCTCATAATTCTATGCATGATATCATGAGACCAGACAGACTCAGTGACGCTTCATCCTGGTGAGAGAATTTGTAGAGTGTCACTCCTCATGCTAATTCTGTGAAATTGCTCCGGTGTGAAATGATCCGAGTCAGGACAACAGTTAAACTGTTTGCACTAAAACATTCTATAAAAGAGACAACAGTGTTTAGTTATTTGCATTTGATTGATATGCGACAGTAAATTTTAATGCCAGCTTATCTTTTCATGAACAGGGATATAATATTTTCTGCATGAAGGACAAGAACGTTGCAGATAGCAAATTATATTTGAGTCTGTGTTGTTATCTGCAATCAGTTATGCATGTTTGCTCTCTCTGCTTCACTAGATAAAGCCTGATATCCCCTCATGGATAATCTTACATGGAGCTTCATATTGGTGCCCTCTGCTTTGCTGTTCTTTATTCCAGGAAACATGATTCTGTAATGCAATTCTAACTACTTCAGTGTCCCCATGATATAAATGATGGATTTATGCAGCTAATGTAGGCTGAAATAATCGGCCATGCATTGTTTTAAATGTGTTTGCAACTGGGGTGTGGCCATCTACTAACTAATTGTATGTAAAAATAATCAATGCATAGTATTGACAATCACACATCCTCTTATGTCTTGCATTATCAGCAATATTCTTTTTTTGTTCCAATTGGTCTTAATGGCTCCTATATAAAATGTAAATGGTAAACCGCTGTGTTTAGGAAAGGATTTTAAATGTTTAAAACAAACAAATCACATGATTTGTGCTTTATTGGTTAAACATTCTACAGCTGCTGTATTTTTTACTACTGAAAGGTTAAAAAGCTACATTTACCAAGTGTATAGATACATAATGTAGGATCCAGTTTGGTGATTGCGCTAACTGACTTGTTTTTACATATATATGTTGACCATCGCTACCACGCACATTGACATTCTTGACCTCACTGGCACATACCGCAGCATTTGTTACTCTACATGCCTAGAATCTACTTTCTAGACAGTGGATGATAGTTATCTACCACTTTCTGTCTTTTTGGCCTTGACACTGCCACATGTCTCACACTAACAGATTAGCTCTTAATGTCTTTGTGAACAAATTAGCCTCTGGTTTTCACATGCTCCCAGATGTTGTTCACAGTTGCAGATTGCTTGCTATTTGTGTCTTTCTCGTTCTACCCAAACCATCATACCTATATGTAAATTGCAAAAAGTATTTCTTTGCAGAATGCATGTAATGCTTGTTTCCCCAGGTGCTCCGGTTTCCTCCCAAAGTCCAAAAAGTGAAAGTGATACATTTTTGCCACTATGTTCGCACATAGCGGAATTGGTCCTCTGCATTTAACCC
>JAOUQT010000002.1:6906651-6931282 GCA_025769995.1 Xyliphius kryptos | reverse complement strand
ACGGATGGGTTAAATGCGGAGGACAAATTCCGCTGTGTGCAAAACATAGTGGCAAAAATGGATCACTTTCACTTTCACATACAAGGATTAGCACTGACCAAATTCTTCCAAACTCTCTGAATGAGCTTATCCACCCACAGTTTCTGCCTGAACGTATTCATTCAGCTTAAACCTCTCAGCAGGATACAGGTAACATTAAAAAGTCCTTCTGCTCTGCACTGTAGAACAGAACCACCAGGTTTAACAATTCTACACAAAAATGATCACAGTGTACAACAGACACTTCTTTAAATAAAAGCTAAATAATATCCCTAGAGATTTCTTTGACATGCCCTATATTTTGGTACTTGTAAGCATTGTGTAGAAATGTCTTCTTACCCGCCCTTAATGTAGTCTAGGAAGGTGACTTCAGTATCCAAAAGAAATGAGAGCAGTGTAACCTAACAAAGGAAAGAGAGAAAGAAAACAGTTCAAATTGTCAATATTGACTGCCTTTAGCAAATTATTACACCTCACTAATTTTACAGTATGCAGCATATATTTACAGAAGAATCCAATCAAAGCTTCAATTCGACAGTGAAAATGATTTAATTATAGCATATGCACATATTACTCCTATACACTGCACAAGAATGGATAACTGTTATCTATATTCTACATACCGTTCCAGAATTGAGGTATTTTTTCTTCTTTCCTTTTTTCTTTGGATTAATTACCTGTTGTAAAAAGACATTTGTCATTAATTTGAGAGAAAACCCAAAAGCAGTCAAAAATAAAGACTTTTTGACTTGGTCAGTATATAATTTATATCATTTAGTATATTTATATAATATAATATCTAACATTATACTTGTTTTGCTGTTAAATATTCTATATTATTTGTTGCTGAAAATAAACTGAAACCAGTCTTGGCATTACAGAGAAGTGCAACAAATTGTGCACATAACATCAGTAAAATATCTTTGATTAAAATGCAGGAAAGGACACAAACTTGCAAACTCGGGGTTACAGTGTGTAAGACTGTGAAAGCAGTTAATCCTTGATGAGAAGTGTTTCATAACTCTGGAGTGTCAATTTAAATAAACCGTGTCTAAGTAGAGCAAGAGATAGAAAAAAAATAGAGAAAATAGTCCCATAGGATTCCCATTCGGAACACTACTTTGTTAATCACATTGTGCAAATTATAAAAGAATATTTAATTAAAACTTTATGATAATTCAAATAAAAACTGATGTACTTGTGATGGGATAAAGTCTTTGGATAAAAATTGTGTTGACTGAAGATGAGTGATTGGCAAAAATAATATAAAAATAAAAGCAATTAAACCCAAAATATTAAAAAAGAAAATACTATATATACTGTATATATTAGCGTAAACAAGCCATTAGAGAGCACAAGAGATTGTATTTCTAGTGCTGGTCCCAAGACCGGGTAAATGGTGAGGGTTGCGTCAGGAAGGGCATCCGGTGTTATATTTTCCAAGTAAAATATGCGAATCAATCAATGTTACTACATACCGGATCGGTCGCGGCCCGGGTTAACAACGACCCCCACCAGTACTGGTGGCAAACATGGTACTGGTGAAAATCGGGCTACTGTTTGCCGAAGACGACGAGAAGGTAAGCGTTGGAGAAGACAGAGAGCGAACAGGAGAGTCAAGAGTGTAGGGTAGCAACCCTGAATGTAGGGACAATGACAGGGAAAGGTAGAGAAGTGGCTGATATAATTGACAGAAGAAAGATTAATATTTTGTGTGTGCAGGAGACAAAGTAGAAGGGGAGTAAGGCTCGAAGCATTGGTGCATGTTTTAAACTGTTCTATCATGGTGTGGATAGAAAGAGAAATGGAGTTGGGGTGGTACTGAAGGAGGACTATGCAAAGAGTGTTGAAATTAGAAAAGTGTAATGGTGAATGTTGTCAGTGGCTAAGCACCACAAGTTGGATGTGAGTTGGAGGAGAAAGAGAGATTCTGGAAGGAGCTAGATGAAGTGGTAGATAGCATTCCCACAGAGGAGAGAGTGGTGATTGGTGCAGATTTCAATGGGCATGTGAAGAAATGAGAAAAAGGAGATGAGAAGGTGATAGGCAAGTTTGGTGTTAAGGATAAAAATCTAGAAAGACAGATGATGGTGGAAGGAGTATTTTGAGGAGCTGATGAATGAAGAGAATCACAGGGAAAGAAGAGTGTTAGGCATAGAAAATGTGAAACAGGAAGTAGCAAAGATTGCCAAGGATGAAGTAAGGAAAGCTTTGAACAGGATGAAGAAGGGAAAAGCAGTCGGACATGATGACATACTAGTAGAGGTATGGAAATGTATAGGAGAGATAGGAGTGTTGTTTCTGACTAGACTATTCAAAGAGATTATTGAAAGTGGAGGAAATATGTACTTGTACCGATTTATAAGAACAGGAGTGATGTGCAGAGCTGTAAAAATTACAGGGGCATAAAGTTAATGAGCCACACAATGAAGATTTGGGAGAGAGTTGTGGAAGCTAGGCTTAGACAAGCAGTGGCTATTTGTGAGCAGCAGTATGGTTTCATGCCAAGAAAGAGCACCACAGATGCAATTTTTGTGCTTTGAGAATGCTGATTGAGAAATATAGAGGTCGGAGAGAGCTACATTGTGTCTCTGTGGATTTAGAGAAAGCTTATGATAGGGTGCCGAGGGAGGAACTGTGGTGGTGTATGAGGAAGTCGGGGGAGTTAGTTAAACCCCAGTTACTAACACCTAGTTTTTTCAACAGGTTGCTCTACCAACCGAGTTATTGAGCCTGCATTTTCATATTATAATAATTTAAAATTATTAACATCTAGGATACCCACCTCCAAGGCATGGCGGAAAACCAAGTCCAAATACTGCTCCGATGTCACCCTCCACTGGGTTGGAGAGGATGCCCTCCTGCAGGCACAACACAGCCTCGTTCACGAAGCGAGACACCAGCCTGTACTGAATGTCCGAGTCTGATGACCTGCATCCAGATAGAGACCATGAGAGCAGACATCTTGTCATCATGCATGAGAAAATTACTACAGACTGACTAGTAACACTTACACTAAAGGATCTGCAATCAACTTGTAACGTTCCAGAATGTCCGCTAGGTCTGGGTTGACATCTTTGCGTTTAGCTCCAGACTGGTAAACATAGCACCCCTTACCAGACTTTCGGCCTAAGAACACAATTACATATAGAGTGATGAGAATTAGCTGCACAAAAACAGTTTCATGGTACACAGTGTAAGTATCATTACCTTTGAATCCCTTCTCCACCATAGTTTTCAGCAGCTCAGGATTTCCTCCACCAAATCGCGAGCCGAAAGCTTTGCCCAGATCCTCAGCCACGTGAGCAGCGACATCGATACCCACTTCATCAGCAAGAGTAGCAGCACCCACTGGGAAACCAAAGCCTGTAGTCAAAGAATCCAGCTTCTTGGGATCCACACCTTCCTGTGTTTTAGGATGTAGCAAAAAGCTGAAGTCTTTTATTTAAAATTTATTTACAACATTATTGGAAAAAAAAAAAAAAAAAACCCAAACCTGCAGTACTCGAACTGCTTCAGCCAACATTGGAGCTAAGCACCTTGTGGTATAAAACCCAGGTCCATCCTGCGGTTAAAGCATTAGTGTTAATCACAATGGCATTGAACAGGACAAATAAGAAATGAGAATTGAATTAAGATGACTTATGCAGAACTGCATGGATAAAGAGGAGGCTTTTACAATTAACTTAAGGATTAATTTTTAAAACATCAAATGCATAAATTGACCAGAATAAAGCATTTACTGTATGAATGGCTTAAGTCATAGCACAATCCAAATAAAGCCACCATATCCAATATGTTAATAAAAATTGCTGCTTATTTTATTTCATATCTGATTGCTTGCATGCGTTTTGGTCGGATTGCTTGCGCGGGCCGGTCCTGACACAGTAGGCATGTGCAGCTCCTCCACAGAGACTAAAACATATATACCCATCTGCATGTTTCTCTCATGATCCAGAACATTATGGACACATGCAATTACTAAAACGATTGCAACGCAATGTGAATCAAACATTACGCAATTATCTACAATATGCTGCAACACAAAAGAATATGGAATTTCACACAAGTCATAGAAGAGGTTATAGTTAAAAACAGAAGGCTCTGCCCCATTTAAGGTCCCAAATATAACTCACCCCAACGACAATAATGACTTTGCCTTGCTTCAAGCCAACTGCTACAGCAGAGGCAGTGGTGTCCTTAGAGGTTTTATCAGTAGTTATTATCTCCAGAAGTTGCATCTTGTCCACTGGAGAAAAGTAGTGCATTCCAATTACCTGAGTCAAAAATTTTCATTAAGTCACTGAAGGATCAAATCAAAACTCTCAACCTCACTATAACATTGAGGTGTAAATGTTGACCGACCTTCTCTGGTCGTTTACTGGCAGCGGCAATATCTTTGATGGGGAGAGCTGATGTGTTTGAGGCAAATATACAGTGGGGAGGAATGACCTGTAGAAATAAAAATGAACAAACTTAGCTGATTGGAATATTGGGGACAGAAAACATTAGGGTAGTAATTTATGATAAATATTTAGTTAGTTATCGGCCTCTGTTGCGTTAGGAAACTTACCTTAAAGTGACTTATGCATTAGGTATATTTTAGTAGATTGTATTTAAACATTTACAGTTAAATTACTGGCTTATTTTCCATTTAACTAATTTATTTATTTATTGTTTAACATCATCCTCAGCACTAGGGGCTATTCTAATGACAGAAACACCGTCATACTCATACACAAGTCTCATATTGTACACAGTGTCACATATCAATAGTAATGACAATTTAGCATTTACAATTTACCTAGCGTGCATGTCTTTGGACTTTGGTAGGAAACCAGAGCACCCGGAGAAAACCCACACAAATACAGGGAGAACATGCATACTACACACAGTCCAAAGTGAGGCCACAGCACTATCCACTGCGCCCAATTCCGTGCCGCCCAATTCTAGAATTAATAATGAAAATTTAATGACAAATGCCAAGTCAGCAGCGAAAACATGAAGTGTCTACTTACGGCTTCGACTTCCTTTATTACTTTATGTTTAATTGCGAGATCCTCAAATACAGCTTCAATGACCATGTCAGCCTTTTGGAAGCCACTGTAGTCCAGCTGTCCTGTGAGGTCAGAAAGTATGCTGTCCCTTTCAAATGAAGTAATGCTCCTCTTCTTTGTCTTGTCATTTAACCTGCAAAAGACAATCAGTATGTAACAGTATGATCAGTCGCAGGAAACTCAATGTAAACCTGTTCAATTGCATGTTAATACAAATAATCAACCAATCACATGGCCAACCAGGTGGTCAAGACAGCTTGCTGAAGTGAAAACTGTGCATTAGAATAGGGAAGAAATGTGAATCAAATTACTTTGAATGTGTCATGGTTGTTGGTGCCAGATAGGCTGGTCTGAGCATTTCATAAACTGCAGTCAACTTTTCAGGTGACTGTTTCAGGCGATTCCATGCTCTAATGATCATAATAAAGTTTTGATCTAATTGGAGTGAGGATAATTTCTGACTCCCTCATGCACAGTTAATATTAGTAGTAGTACTACTAGGTCGGCCTTACCCCTTGTAAACCTGTTGCTGACCTCGGTTTAGACCCTCCTGTGTGGTATCCTTAAGAATGATATTGAGACCTTTATCCACAGAGACCTGGGCAATTCCTGCCCCCATCAGCCCTGCACCCAAGATGGCCAGGTTTCTATATGGAATGGATTTATGAGCAAGAAATTAATGTTAACAATAACAAGTCAATGTTAGTCTTGTTTAAAAATAAATTCATCAGTAATGCTAAAATTGGGTAATAACACTTACTTAACCTCCTTTTCAGGGACTCCAAATCGGTTCTTCTTACAAGCAACTTGGCCATGATAAAGTCCAATAAGTGCATTGGATTCTGGGGTCATTGATAACTTGCCAAAGTTCTGCAATGTAGAACATCGGTTAAACATTTTTAAAATTGTATGGCATCCGGTATAAAACTTGCCAGCGGCAGGGAAAAGCCAAATGACAAAGAAAATGTATTGATCCAAACTGTACCCATGGAAATTTATAGTACCTGAGATTCTGCCAGGTATCCTGCATCTGAACCCTGCTCCAATCCAGTCTTCACACACTATAGAGAAGAACAGTGGGGAAATTAGAAGATGACTGTTCATTTAATGACAAAAATTTCAGAGCACATATAAACCTCACCTCAATTATTTTCATGGGAGCCGGATACAGCCCTTTAGTCTGTTTCATGACTTTCTTCTGCACCATGTTGTAGATTTGATTGCGCACAAACCCAATGCTCATAACATAGTCTTGTATTTCTGTGAAACAAAAAAAAAATGTTTCACTCAATAACAAAAGGTATTACAGAATAAGGACGAAATTAAAATTGATGGGGAGTGTGGGTGCTTAAAATTAAACACCAACAAAGGCTGATGTTATGGGCAAATAAATATTAAAATACAAAATTAATTAATTTCCAAAATCAATGTGAAATTCACAAATTAAGCTTTTAACAACAAAAATGTTACAAAGCATACAAATTTATAGTTGTATAAATCAATGGTAGTTTACTTTTTACAAAGCTTTGTATCTCAAAATGATTTTTTAAATGTTAAATTCCTTACAGAAAGTTTCATCCTAATAAACACGTATATAGTTTAGAACACTTATGAGCAGTAAAACAACAATCTGATAAATATTTTAGGCTTAAAAAGTATAAAAATAAAATTACAATGAAATGAAACATACTTTGCATCAAACCCTTTTCTTTAGTGAGTGGGATTCTCTTGTCAGCAATTCCACGAGCATAGTCTATAGCCACTTCTTCCAAATATTCAAGGGTTCTGTCCTGTGGATTTTTCAGTCCAGGTCCTGAGATTTATTTCAAAATGAAATTATGTCAACTAAAAAAAATAATCCTAAAACACAAATTTTTTAAATAATCATTTTTTATGATTAATACCAAGTGGGTCAACCAGTTGGTGAACCAGTCCCATTTTCTTAGCTTTATCTGCACGAATATTCCTTCCTGTTAGCATCATGTCAAAGGCACTGGGTAGAGAAACCTAAAACAACACACACCGGTTAACCCCGCTGATTAGTTTGTCAAGCAGAAAAAAATGCACTTTATATTATATTAATGTATTAATTTATTAGAACAAATATGTCTAATGTTAGGCGGCACAGTCGATAATGCTGATAATGCCGAAGATCCAGAGTTCGAGTCTGGGGCGACTTTGGAAATGTCTGTGTGGAGTTTACATGTTGCGTGATAGGTTAATTGGTTTCTCTAAATAGTCCTTTAGCATGTGAGTGTGAGTGTGTGTGTGTTTGCCCTACGATGGATTACCCCATGACTCTAAACTGGGATTAAGCAGGTATAGGAAATAATTAAATGTATAATGATAACTATCAGAGACCATTTTGGGAAGCCTTTGTGTTCCTCCAGCACCAGGAAGAAGTCCCAGCAAAACCTCAGGAGTCCCCAAAACTGTCTTCTTACTCTTAGTGGCCACTCTGTACTGGCAGGCGATGGCAAACTACAAAGCAGGAACATCCATTATTACAGTTTCAGAAAAAAAAAACAGAAATATTGGGATGTGTATATTCTAGTATCTAGTTTTTACGCAATATGTTAAAATAAAGTCATTTACACCATCACAAATTAGAATCGTTAATAGCTCCAAGTGATAAAATCCATGTACCATCAATGATCAAATTGATCTCTTATGCAATCAAAAGGTGGAAAAATATTCTATAAACTTGATTTAAAATAATATAGAAGTGTATATAATATTTTATCTTGTAAAATCTTAATAAAAAATAATCTACCAGAAATGTATACGAATGTAATCTTTGAAATAAAAAAAGTAACCACATAGATAATACTAAATTATTTATCAAATTAAAAAAATTTATAATAAAATAAAAAAAAGGATAATCTCGCTTCAGTACCTCTAGTCCCCCACCAAGACATGATCCATTGATGGCAGCAACAATTGGTTTTGGAGATTTCTCAATTTTCTCAAACATCGTCTGGCCCTTATGAGAAAGTTTGCTTACTTCTTCTGCACTCTTACAGGCCTGTATCATGCTTTTAACAAATACAACACATATAAGGAAACAATAAAACAAACTGCATGTCTAAAGGCCTGTGGAACATGGCCATCACAACCATATATTGTTACATATATAACCATACTGTATGTATATACGTTTAGTTAAATAGTGTAGTATCACAGGGTTATCAATTCTATTTAGGAAAAAAGCATTATAGTTCTCAACATATGTACATTTATCATTATATACTGTCAATATACATGTCACTAACTTGATATCTGCTCCTGCAATGAAGCAGTCAGGCTTAGAAGAGATGAGCACAGCACTTCTGACAGCATTGTTTGCCAAAATCTCATCAAAAACCTCAATCATCTCCTTCTGCATTGGAATTGACAGTGTGTTGACCTATAAAAAAAAACACAAAAGATTCTATAAAAAACATATTTAAAATTATGGTAAAAATTACAATATAGCTTGTCAGTTTTACCCTAGAATTTGGGTCGTTGACGCGAATAACAGCCACATCTTCCTTGACCTCATAGTTGACATGTGTACGAGCTGAATAAACACAGACACACAGTTATTTTCAAATTCAAAATGAGTAAATATTAAAAATGGTAATAATTAATATTTACCCATTAAGCAGGGTGCAACACTGAAGCTTCTTGCAGAGGCACCTTTAATCAAGACAGAAAGGAAGTCTCAAGTCCACATGTTAACTACAATGTGCCCTGTGTAAATGAAGGTCATTCACTAATAGCTATAAAAAAATGCTTTTACAGAGAAGTGCTGAGACACTGAAACTCAGATGATTAGGGAAAGGCATTCGAAGAAAGCTAAAATGCACACTACTGCATTAAATATAATATTACATCTGTATTACTTAGTACTATCCAGCACTGGCATGGTAGCGAAGGGGCGTGGCAAATAATACTGGCAGCGCAAACCGCATGACCTTAAACCTACATTCTCCCCAAACTATGCATCACGAGTCATGCATGACTTTGTTTTAACTATAAAAATAACCATAACTGAACTAAGAAATGTAATTTAAAAAGCAAGTTTTGCTTCTTCTAAAACGGGCCGGAAAACTAATTAAAATGACAGGGGGCAACATTTAGGGGTTGAGGGCATTGACGAAATAACACGTAAGAAGGTTCAGTAATGTAACAGACAAAAGCGAAGAGTATTAATTTAGCATGACTTGTATGACTGAAGAATAACAGTAGAGTAATGTGTAATCTCGTAACAGTAGAGTAATGTGTAATCTCATTCATTTCTTGAGTACTTTATTGATCAAGCATATCAGTAGCTACTCAAAGATATGTACGTTAACCGAGTCTACTAACCTATCATTACACATTTGACATAGAGCTACTTATCAGAGAGTATGTGAACTTAGCCATCTTCAAGCCTGACTCTATAACCCTGAGGAATTTATTGGTTACGCAAAATTTGTAAAAAAAATAAAAATAATAATAATAAAGAAAAAAATCCTGTCGTTTTCAGAGTTAAGAGTGCATTATTTTATAAATATTCCTACCTGTGATCAGTGCATATTTTCCGCTTGCTGAAAGTCTGGACAAGACACCTAAAGCTCGTATGGCCGCCATCTTGTGAGGTCAATGCTGACAACCGGAAGTGAGAATAAAAAGCGAAAGAGTTTCGGAAGAACCAATCACACAGCGCACACACTGCTTGGCTCCGCCCAAACAGGAATGACCCAGTTAAAGAAACAAGGCTTTGGAATTTTCACAGACTTCAATGTCATAAACTGATATTGCATTCCCAATAGAACATAGGCAATATATTAAAGTTCGAATGTGAGACATTTTGAAATTTCTTGTCAAATATTGGCTCATTTGTAATTTTGTGACAGCAACACATCTCAAATAAAGTTGAGTTGGGGCAATAAGAGATTGGAAAAGGTACAAACAATTGCAACTCATTCGGTCATTTGGCAATAGGTCATTAACCTGACTGGTTATAAAAAGAGCATTTTGAAGTAAAATGTGAACTATAGTTCAAATAAGAATCCGTATGTAACAATATCTATAAGTGCAGACATCTTCTCTGGGCCAAGGCTCATTCAAAATGGACTGTGGCAAAGAAAAAAAACCTTTCCAGGTTCTAGAGCAACATATGCTCTTTCAGGGAACATGACAATGCCAAACCACATACTACATCAATTAAAGCATCATGGCTGCATAGGGACCGGTTACTGAACTTTTACCCATAGAAAACATTTGGCGCATCATAAAACAGAAGATACGACAAAGAAGACCTTAGACAGTTGAGCAACTAGACTCCTACATTAGACAAGAATGGGTTAACATTCATATCCCTCAACTTGAGCAACTTGTCTCCTCAGTCCCCAGACGTTTATAGAATAAAGAGAAAAGGGGATGTCTCAGTGGTAAACATGGCCTTGTCCCAACTTTTTAACAAATGTGTTGTCACGAAATTTAAAATTACCTACATTTTATTTTTAAATTATTTTCTCAGTTTAAAAATTTGATACGTCATCGATGTTCTATTCTGAATACAATATGGAATTTTGAAACTTCCACATCACTGCATTCGGTTTTTATACAACTTGTACTTTGTTCAAACTTTTTTGGAATCGGGTTTGTAGAAAGGTTCTTAAGAGCATCTAATCCCAAACTGGTAAATTATCCACTTGCAAAGAGTCTGTTAGTTAAGCACTTAAATAATGTCACATACACAACATACATATATATTATATTTAAACCATAAACCACAAAGTCTTTTCAAGATCAAAAAAAATCTCTATCTCAAACACAAGCCCGCAAGTGTATTTGCATAACGATCACTTATGATAAGCTTGTTATGTCTTAACACACCACACATGGAAAGCAGGCTGAATTTATTGCTGCCGTGCCACTATGACAACAACAATTTTACTCGGAATTCATAAAGACTGGCTCGGTACAGTGGTATAAAAATTAAAAAAAACACCAAGAACCTTCATAACTGCCTTAATACTTTATGGCATACTTTCAACTAGTTGTTGGTCCACATTTACATGATAGAATAACACGGATCCAGATTTGACAAATGCACATCTATGATGCATATCTTCCATTCTACCACATCTCAAATTCGCTCTATTGGATTGATATCTGGTGACTGTGGAAGCCATTGGAGTATGTTCAAGTTATGTTCAATGAGCGCTGTGACATAGAGCATTATCCTGCTGAAAGTAGCTGTCAGAGGATGGGTTGAGCATAGTCAGCAACAATACTCCTGTAGGCTGTGGCATTTAAATACTGCTCAATTGGTACCAAAAAAAATCCCCCACACCATTACACCACCACCTTCTGCCTGAACCGCTGACACAAGACAGGCTGGATCCATGCTTTGGATACACCAAATTCTGACCCTACTGTCTGAATGTCGAAGGTAAAATCGACACTTGCCATACTAGGCAACATTTATACACTCTTCTAATGTCCAATTTCAGCGAGCACTTATGGAGTTCAATACCATACTTACTCATGGTATTAAAAAAATAAAACAGAACAACAGCAAGAAAGTAACATAAGATGATACACTCCAGAAAAAGCAAAAAGTGCTATTGCACCCCCCAAATCCAAAGTCGGCACGCTTTGTAAACTGTACGTAAAAACAGAATAAAATACAATATATAACATTTCTGATGCTAAAATGGAGAGGTTTCAAAGTATTATATAAAATGTTCTTATTTTGAACTTTTTAAACATCAGCAACACATCTAAAAATGCTGAGAACGGTCCATGTTTACTATTGTGTAGCACCCCATTATCATTTAACAACAGTCTGCAAATGTCTGGAACGTGCGGAACCTAATTGCTGGAGTTTTGGAAAAGAAATGGTTGTCCAATTGTTGCCTGATTTAGGATTATAGCTTATTAACAGTCCTGGTATTCTCTGGCAGATTTTTCATTTCATGATTCACCAACTGTTTTCTACTGGTGAAAGGACTGGACTTCAGGCAGACCATTTTAGCATACTTCTGTGAAAACATGCTGTTGTGATGGATGCAGTATGTGGTTTGGCATTGTTCTACTGAAAAAGGCATGGATTTTCCTGACTTTAGTGTTCATCATGGATAGAGCCTTGTTAGATGTTTAATGCCATAGGCATTAAAGCAACTCTGTTACATTACAAATGAATGTTTTTACAAGGTGTGCAGGTAGCAAGCGGAATATAGCGGATTCTGCAGGAAACAGCATCCATTATTTAAGCATTTAGCTTTGGTCCATTTTAAATGAGATTTAGTTCAAATAATACTGTGCGTTTTCTGCTCTTGTTGGATAATGTCTTATTTGCATGAACTGTGTTCAAGACAGTGTTATATGTCCGTTTTCAAGAAGCAATTTACTCTATAGAATCAGGTCTGTTTCAGAAATAGAATAGATTTGCAAAATCACTACACTACGTTTTTATTTTACTTGTACATTTGGTACAGTTTGGAACTGGAGTTGTAACAGTGAATAAACAAAAGTTATATAGTAGATTTCAATAGATTTTTGAAAATCATGTTGTGGGGTGATTCTCATTTTTATGGGGGTCCTCTGTGGTTTTAATCCCGTCTGGAACGACCATGTCAGTGTTTTTCTCAAATGTTTTAATGGAAAATACAGGCTGAATTCCATACTGTTTTTCCCTGAACTCTGTAGTGTCTGAGTTTCAGCGAATAAAAGATCACTATGATTAAAGTATACAGTTTTATATTTAGATATGCACATTCATTAACATTTCATTGCAATTTTGCCTCTTTTGTTAAAATTAATCGCTCATAGATGCAATACCATGCGACCGAGAAAATTACAAACTCACCCTCCTGTTTTTCATATTGATTTCTGAATTAAAACATTTCATAATCGAGTAGAAGGGTGAAATTTTTTTAAAGACTTTCCCCTGAGAAGCGAATCCAATCAGGATAAGGCTTTGAAATATAAAAATAGACAATTCTGCTTTTATTACACTGCCTATAAAGCTCCCTAAAATAAATATAACAATAATTCTTTTTTCAGCCTCTCCCTGTAACAGGGGTTGCCACAGCAAGTCAATATTTTCTTTCTCGCACCATTCTCTGCACCTTCTGCTCTCACACCAGCTACCTGCATATCTTTGCTGACCACATCCATATATATAATCTTTGGTCTTCCACTCTGCCTCCTGTCTGGCAGCTCCATCTATAACTTGAGAATATATAAAGCAGCCAGTATTCACTAGCTTCTCACAAAGAAAACATACAAATGCCTTAAAATTTCAAGAACAAAAAGATAAAAGCAAATCTGTTCTATTGTAATATGAGACTTGGTCACTCCCTTTTCACCTTCTGCCATTCACTGAACAGTCTAACTTGTTTTTATTTAAAGTTGGAGCATAAGGTCATTTGCTGTATCTGAGCTGCCATATGATACCCAATCCCTACCAATATGGACAAGACTGAGTGCTGACTGAATTACTACTGCAGCAAATAGTATTACTGTCCAGCAAACTTACCTGACCTTAACACTATAGAAAATCTATGGGGTACTATGAAGATGCGATACACCAGACAATGCAGAACAGCTGAAGGGAGCAACCTTGGCACTCATAAGACCTGAGCAGTGCCACAGACTGATCGACTTCATGCCACGCCGCACTGCTACAGTTATACGGGCAAAAGGAGCCACAACTAAGTACTGAGTGCTGTACATGCTGATGTTTCATGTTCATACTTTTCAGTTGGTCAGCATTTCTACAATTTTTTTGTATTGGTCTAAAGTAATATTCTAATATTCTGAGATACTGAGTTGGGTTTTTTTATTAGTTGTCAGTTATAATCATCAAGTCAAAAGAAATAAACACATGAAACACATATCAGTCTGTGTGTACCGAATATGCATAATATACAAGTTTCACTTTTTGAATGGAATTGCAGAAATAAATGAACTTTTTCCATGATATTCAAATTTTATGACCAGCACCTGTATCTATTTAATTTCTTCTGCTCAATAGACATAGGGTTGCGGGCCAGCCGCTGCCCAACCAGCAAGTCTGGACGCAAGGGCAGAAACAACAATTGACAGGGCGCTACTCAATCTTAGGACACACAGACAGTTATACACTAAGGGCCACTTTAGAGACACCAGTTAAACTAACGCAAATGATTCATTCTTTCGAATGTGAATCAGAGTCATTTGAATCGTTCTTCTACTGAGATTCTGATGCAGCGTTTGACATTAAATAGCTTTATAAAATGTAAGGAAATTAATGGATGAATCGAACAAAATGACTCATCTGAATCGATTCAAAAGACTTCGTTAAGACTTTGGAGTGTAGAAACGTTTTAACAGAAATACATCTACATGTGCTTTATAGTCGTTACCTTGTTGACTCGATTAAAGTTCCCATTAAAGCTTAGCTAGCTAATTGTCTGTAATATACATTATATCAAATCAGAATCCGATTCCGCGGTTCCAGCGGAGTAAATCAGAAGCACAGAAGACTCGGAGAAACGCTGTGCGCGATGACTGTAAGCTAGCCAGCTAACCGCAAGTGCAGCAACAAGTTCAACCAAACCAGTCAAGTTTCCATTTAGCACAGAGCTAAAACAGAACAACAACAAACTTTGAGTTCTCCTGACGAAGCATGGAGGACAATAACTCACCTCTGCAGATGGATATAACACCGACAGCTTGTAGATGTAATGAACACGATAAATATTAGGGTGTGAAAAAAAAGAATTTTAAAGGCGAGATGATGACGAAATGCACAGTTCCAGTGTGCGGCGCTGCTGAATGGCCCGACCCGAGGAAAGTCTGATGACGTCACTTCATGCGCCATGCGTACACGCCCTCCTGCAGTTTGACTGAGCTTTCCCCCATCACTTTTAAATGTCCTTATATGTGCATTATACTGCTTAAAGAATGTAATATTTAGGATCATCAAGTTCTTACACCGACGTACATGTGGCAGTTCCTTATAGCTCGATGTTTCTGAAATGGACAATTACTTTGTTAAAGCACGTAGCCGTAAATTGCTCTAAAATCTCATTTTTACGCTAACACAACGCTGTTAGATGTAGATGTTTTCTATTTCTACTTTGTACCAGGTAGAGATATCCATTGTCTTATTTAAAGTAAACTGGTATCTAGTGTCTGCATACAGTATGGCGTGTGGATGAAACCTCGTGTCGGTGTATCTACTGTCGCATTAAATAGCGACATCTGGTGACATGATTTAATTACAAGCAGGACAGTCCACAAGCGCATTATATAACTACTTATAAATGTGTATTGCACAGGAAGTTCTCTGACACAGAGCATTATTGCAGCTATGAATGGTAAAGATATTGTGAAATTACAGCAAATACGCAGACATCCAGCGTCACTCTCTCACACACATGTTAATCCCACTAAGGTACAGCAAGAACACTTGGGAGCCCGGTCACGCCTTATCCACAATGACTGATGCCACAATACATTTTTCGACTGTTTTTCTGGCTTTTCGGCAAGAAAAGAACATATAAACTCTGTCTTTTTTCGCTTCTTCTTCTTTTGGTCGCTCCCTTTATCAGGGGTCACCACAACAAGTCTATACTTTCCACCTCACTCACTGTCCTTGGCATCTTCTTCTTTCCCACCAAGTACCTGCATGTATGCAAACCCGGTTCCAAAAACAAAGTTTGGAAATTTGGGACAAAGTACAAGTTATAAATAAATACGGAATGCAATGATGTGGAAGTTAACCCATTCTTGTCTAATGTATGATTCTAGTTTCTCAACTGTTTAGGTCTTTTTTGTCATATATTGAGTTTTATGATGCGCCTAATAATATAATAATAATGTATTTGATAATTTATTGATCCCCATAGGAAAATTATTTCTCTGCATTTAACCCATCCATGGCTGGACACCTGGAGCAGTGCGCTGCCCCCACTGAGGTGCAGGTGGGGCAGTTAGGAGTTGGGTGCCTTGCTCAACAGCACTTCGCCATGACTTGCCTAGAGTGGGGTTTAAACCGGCGATCTCTTGGTGCCCAGCTCTTTATTCTATCTATTAAGTCACTGCTGACCCCATTTTCTATGGGTGAAAGTTCAGTGCCCGGAACCTTCTTCTACGCAGCCATGATGCTGTAATTGATGCAGCATGTAGTTCGGCATTGTCATGTTGGAAAAGAGACGTTGTCTGGATGGGAGCACATGTTGCTCTAGAACCTGGATATACCTTTTAGCATTGATGGTGTTGTTCCAGATGTGTAAGCTGCCCATGCCAGACACACTAATGCAACCCCATACCATCAGAGATGCAGGCTTCTAATTTAACAATATTGGCGCGTCTAAAACAGCCAGTTAAACTAATTACAATAGTCAGGTGCAATTTAATGGCCGATATTCTAGTATTTTTTTTTTAATTGCAGGGGGGCAGTTGAAAATGGACCATGGGCCGCGGTTAACCCACCGGTGGCATTTTGCACATCGCTTCTCTATGTATTTGTTTTCATCAAATCTTAAAATTAATTTTAATGCATAGATTGAAAATGATTATATAATCTTGCATTCTTTATATTTGTTTGCGTCACATGTCCCAGAAAGCAACGTTTGTTCGCAATCTGACTGTTAATTAGGATCAATTCCATACGCTGTTCATGCCGAAGGACTTCCAGTTTAAACCCTGCAGTTTTGGACACCAGTATCCATTTAAAAATGGGACCTGTATTGCATCTTAGACATAAAAAACTAAAAGGCTGAATGTAGGACGTAGCTGGAATTAAACTCCGGGGAAACATCATCTTAACTATTTCAGTTATGCTTACTCTGTAATGCAGTGGATTAGAACCCAAAGCCAAATCACCATGAGGAATTCACAATACTTAAATAGTGATAAAGACACGAGAGAGGGTGACATGAAATGGACGAGAAAACTTAGAGAGTGTAAGAGAGTGAGCGTGTAAGCAAAATACAGGGACATGTCATTGTTATGTTGCAGAAAGGAGCCAAAGGTATTTGGGGAGAGAGAGAGATTGATAGAGAGGGAGAGAGGGAGAGAAAGAGTGAGAGGGAAATACAGTAGAACGAGAGAGAGAGAGGGAGAGAGGGAGAGAAAGAGTGAGAGAGAGAGAGAGAGAGAGAGAGCCGTGAAAAGCCACACGAGCGAATGGGAAAACTTGAGGGATGGGTAGGGGCTATTGAGACAGACAGATCAACAAGCTAGAAAGCACACCAATCAAATGCCTATAAAAACACACACACATATCACACACACACACACGCACACACACACTCACACCACTGACTGCATGGTGCAACAAGCTAGTTGGAGAAGACACTCAGGCACTTTGTCTGTCTGAAAAGTATCTGATAGCTGGAAAGTCAACAAGTTCCACTGTAGATAAAGGTGCCATCCTATTCGAATGGACAGGACGGAGTGAAGACGTGTGAAGATCGTGTGAAGAGAGACATAGTCTGGTTATTCAGCCATGACTGTAAGTACAGTAGAACTCTCTTTAATAATAGTGTCTCATTCATTCCTTTTATTTAGTTTTATATTGACATTTTATTAGACACAATAGAACAAAGTAGGATAGGAAATATTATTATTATTATTATTATTATTATTATTATTATTATTATTATTATTATTATTATTTTATTTTTTTTATCATTGTTATTATTATCATTATTACTATTACTATTATTATTATTACTATTATTATTATTATTACTATTATTATTATTATTATTATTATTATTAATAATAATATTGTTGTTATTATTGTTATTACTATTATTATTATTCATATTATTATAGTAGCAGGAGCAGTAATTAATTTACTAATAGTAGTAGTAATAATAGTGGGAGTATAAGTAGTAGTAGTAGTAATAGTAGTAGGAGTAGTAGTAGTAGTAGTAGGAGTAGGAGGAGTAGTAGTAGTAATAGTAGTAATAGTAGTAGTATTAGTAGTATTAGTAGGAGTAGTAGTTGTAGTAGTAGTAGTAGTAGTAGTAGTAGATGTAGTAGTAGCAGTAGTAGTAGTAGATGTAGTAGTAGTTGTAGCAGTAGTAGGAGTAGTAGTAGTAGGAGGAGTAGTAGTAGTAGTAATAGTAGTAAGAGTAGTAGTATTAGTAGTAGTAGGAGTAGTAGTTGTAGTAGTAGTAGTAGATGTAGTAGGAGTAGTAGTATTAGTAGTAGTAGATGTAGTAGTAGGAGTAGTAGTAGTAGTAGTAGTAGATGTAGTAGTAGTAGTAGCAGTAGTAAGAGTAGTAGTATTAGTAGTACTAGTAGGAGTCATAGTAGTATTAGTAGTAGTAGATGTAGTAGTAGCAGTAGTAGTAGTAGTAGTAGTAGTAGTAGTAGTAATTCGTTTGCAGGTATAAACTCTGTTAATTTTCTGCTAACAATCGAAATCCTTTGTGACATTTGCATAAAAAGTTCATATCATGAAACACTAGCATGTGCAGATTTGATGTTTCAGGATGGCAAAAGATATATTCATTCATTTTCCTCCAATTCTTCCACCCTGGGTTGCGGGTCAGCCAGTTTACACCCAAGTCAGGCTACAGGGAGAAGTGGTCACAGAGGTGCAGGAGTTAACTGTCTAAGGAAATGAGGAGTGTGAAGAGGGGTGAAGAAGAGAGTACAGACAGGATGGACAGGATCAGGAATGAGAACATCAGAGGGAAAGCACAGGTTGAAAAATTGGGAGAGGACAGACTGAGAAGGTTTGACCATGTGCAGAGGAGGGACAGGGGATATATTGGTAGGAAGATGTTAGAGATAGAGTTTCAGGTAGGTGGAGGCAGAAAGGAAGACCAATGAGGAGATATATAGATGTGGTCAATGTAGACATGCAGGTAGATGGTGTGAAAGCAGAAGATGTAGGGGACAGAGTGAGGTGGTAAAGATTGACTCACTTTGGCGAACCCTGATAAAGAAGGCTGCAGATAGAAGAAGAAGAATTAACTTAACATGCGTGTCTTTGGAATGCGGGAAGAAGATTATTATTATTTATTATTATGATTATTATTATTTTTTATTATTATTAAGTATTATTATTATTGTTATTATTATTATTATTAATTATTATTATTAATTATTATTTATTATTATTATTTGTATATTATTAATAATAATAATACTAACAATATTATTGTTATTTATTATTATTATTAAGTATTATTATTAGTAGTATTAGTATTATTATTATAATTATTTTTTAATAATTATTATTAATTATTAATGATTAATTATTAGAGTAGTTCCATTAGAAGGAACAGTAGCATTCGTTTGCAGTTCTACGCTCTCCATGAATTTGCATGAATTGTGCGGACCGTGTTAATGATCTGCTAACACTCTTGTGAGATCCGTACTGAATGTCATGAAGGTCACGTTATAAAGCGTTAGCTTGCACATCATATTTCATGTGTAAAACATGGCAAACGATATATTTCTACTTAAATAACAGTGATACTTGTCATACCAAAACATGTCGAAAGGTGTTACAGAGGCATGAAAGTGTCTATACCAGTGGGAGTTCCGCCATATTATATTGCAGGGGGCAAAATGCCTACAAGGTCAGCAGCATGCGACATTATGACAGGTGCATTGACACAAAAGTGAATGTGAGCAAATGTACAAGAGTGACAATTTCTTTTTGTTCGAGCTCAAGTCAGACGGCGTGCAATCAAATTTATATACAGTTACCTTTATAGAATAGAATAGAATAGAATAGAATAGAATAGAATAGAATGGAATGGAATGGAATGGAATGGAATGGAATAGAATAGAATGGAAAAATTCTTGATCGTCAACCGAGAGAAATGTAAAATATCAGCAACAGCTTGAAAATGAATGTTGGAATTTTCTGGGAATCTCGAGTTGTTCCACACAACTGCTGCCCATACTGGATAAAAACTTACATCATCATCTTTATAGTCCTGATAGTGCATCGTCACACTATTACTCGTCTGCTCTCTTAAAATAAGTCCTGCAAGGATGAAGATTCATGTCTGAGGTGCATACAGATGTGCATTCATATCTCACAACTCAATATTTTCATGAAAGTAGTGTTAGTATTAGTAGTAGTAGTAGTAGTGTTAGTATTAGTAGTGTTAGTATAAGTAATATTAGTAGTAGCAGTGTTACTATTAGTAGTAGTATTAGTAGTAGTGTTAATATTAGTAGTATTAGTGTTAATAGTAGTGTTATTATCAGTAGTATTAGTAGTAGTATTAATATCATTAGTATTAGTAGTAGTGTTAATATCAGTAGTGTTAGTAGTAGTGTTAATATCAGTAGTGTTAATAGTATTATCAGTAATATTAGTAGTAGTGTTATTATCAGTAGTATTAGTAGTAGTGTTAATATCAGTAGTGTTAGTAGTATTATCAGTAATATTAGTAGTAGTATTAATATCATTAGTATTAGTAGTAGTGTTAATATCATTAGTATTAGTAGTATTAGTAATAGTTGTAGTAGTTGTAGTAGTATTAGTGTTATTATCAGTAGTATTAGTAGTATTGTTAATATCAGTAGTGTTAGTAGTATTATCAGTAGTATTAGTAGTATTAGTAGTAGTGTTAATATTAGTAGTATTAATGTTAGTAGTAGTATTATCAGTAGTATTATTAGTAGTATTATTATCAGTAGTATTAGTAGTAGTATTAATATCATTAGTATTATTAGTATTAGTATAATTAAGATTTTCCTTGTTTCTAGGAGACACACCACTGCTTTCACAGACACTCACTACTTGCATGTGTATATGAAGATTCTTTGGGGATATCACTGACAAATCTCTGAGTGTGTGACAATCAA
Source organism: Xyliphius kryptos (assembly GCA_025769995.1). Classification (NCBI taxonomy): domain Eukaryota; kingdom Metazoa; phylum Chordata; class Actinopteri; order Siluriformes; family Aspredinidae; genus Xyliphius; species Xyliphius kryptos. The sequence goes on along the minus strand of JAOUQT010000002.1, from coordinate 6,910,373 downwards.
CACCTCGTTCTGTTGAGAATCCAGTTACACAATAAATATGAGTGATAGTCAGCATGAAGATCATTATCCAGATAAAGTTGTAAACTCATCGTCACCTTCCTACTTCTGATCTACCGCATGTTTTTACTTCACCCGTAATATGACAGGATTAAAAAAAACGAAACTTGTTTTACAGATGTTCCCCAAAATCCAAATATTATAAATTCCTGTTTTTATGGATTTACTGACACTGAAGACACTTACGGTACCTGTGATGCATCTTGTAACTGACACTGTGTAACAGAGTGTGTGACAAAGTTGGCATGTTTCTGCGTGCCAGTATGTGCGAGGCTGTGCGTAGCGAAATGGCTGTGACTGAAATCTGTCTATGATGTGTAGGATAGAGTCCTGAAGAACGCGGGAATTTCACCTCGAGCCAAGATCAAACTATCTGAAGCATAAAGTCTTTTTTTAAAGCACAGAAAATTGTCCACGCGGACGTCGTCCTCCGATTCGGAAGAATTCACAAACAGCGTGTCAATCCGAAGATGAGACGTCCCACGTGGATGGTTCAGTAGATTACAATCATTCCATTCATTATCTTCTGCTTAATCCAGACTGAGTTACGGGCCGGCAAATACGGGCGCAAGCGAAGGAACAACCCTGGACCACTTATCATAAAGCACACACACACACTCACACACACAGGGGAACTTAACATGCATGTCTGTGGAATGCGGTAGGGAGGAAAACCCGGAGAGAACATGCAAACTCATGCACACAGAAATTTCCCAGGTTGTTCCTACCTGGGAATCGAACCCGGGTCCTTTTTGCTGTGAGGTGACAGCACTATGGCAAGCACAGCAAAGAAACACAGCACATACTGCGGAATAACACGGAATTGTTTGTATTTTTAAAGGAACGTTATAGGAAATGTAGTCACGTGTCACGCTGCAGACTCAAAGGTATGAATCCTGGGTGTTTCATACCAGAAGAGAAACCCCGGGAATGGCACGGAAACCTGCTGTGGTCTCGTAAAGCACAGGAATAATGAATCGAGCATATAGAAGTAGAAAAGATGGCAGCTGGAAGGAATTAGAAATGCTGAGGTTGCTTTTATTTTTGCTGATGTTTTTGTGCTAAACAACCGAGTTTTCCCTACGGGATGATGACGGGTACCGGGTGTAAAATATTTACATACACTCATCAGCCAAGGTTATAATATTCTACTGTCTGTAGGACACTCTGGGCTGTATGTGTGTGTGTGTGTGTGTGTGTGTTGGTGGAGCTGTTGTCTAGGTGTCTCTTCTCAGTCAGCATCCAGCACCCAGTCGTTGGTATTACATTACATATCAGCAGTGATTTCATGTCTTGTGTTATGCCTGGCATCGTGGCAATGCGGTCCGTCCTTTAGATTTCACACAGATCCCGGTCCACATGGTCACAGCTTCCACAGCAGTGATAATGCTGACCTGACCTGGGGGGGGGTAGGGTGGAAAATCACAGAATGGCGGCGAAACGGGGGACATTATTAAAAACCGGGACATCTGGCAACCCTACTGGTGGCCCCCCGGGACAGCTTGGAACAGACCTTGTTGACATGGGTCTGTGTGTGATAAACAGTAGCAGGGCACAAATGAGGGCAACGTAGTCATGTATAGAACAGGGGGCAGTTGAATCAGGTGACTGGGAATGGGTGAGAATGGAGGAGTGCTCACTATGATGTGATCTGTAAATGATCAAATATAATGCCAGGTCTGCTGGAAAACTCGCGCACACACACACACACACACACAGTTTCATTGTCTAACCCCTGTATGTGTACAGTACAATGTTCCCCCGCTACTTTGCGGTCGGATCTTTCGCGGGATTTTGAAAAATATGAATGTTAAATGTTTGTCTTACACTGGAATTAGCGTAGTACATCGATGATTACGCAAAATAAATCACAAAATGTATAAAATATATTAAAAAATTAATTCTAACGTATTAAAAGTATATTAAATCATAATAAAAATTAACAACATTAAATACGGATTTGGATACGGAACATTCTGTCCATATTCTGCAGTCATTTCATACTTAATTTGCATGTTTTCCGAAAGCTTGCGTATGACGGCAGGACGGAGCAATAATCACTAGAGACCGTGCAGCATGCAATCACCTCCATATGCAAACGAAGAAGCACTGGCGGACGTTTTCGAAGACAAGTGTGTATTAGTACGGAATTTTAATCATTTATTTGATTTTATTTATAGAATTTAATGCCATGTTTTATTTTTTTTTACTCAGAAAAGCAGAGTAAGTACAAATGAGGCTTAAGAGTGTAAGAAAGATTTATAAAGACTTATAATAATAAATGATTACATCATCATCTACAGCAGTGTCTGTAGTATTGCCCCCCTCCCCCCCAGCAGCTCCAGCTCTAGCGTTACTATGGTCCACAACCAAGCCTGCCAACACCATTCCTAAGCTGGCACGCTCCCAAATAAGTCATCATGTGCAACCCACAGCACAACTATACCACATAGTACTCAGGTTACTAAGATAACCCTTTGAGGAACGTACGCTCACCAGCCACTTGATTAGATACACCTGATCGATTGATTAATTTGCCAGTCACATGACTGTAACTCAATGCATTAAGCATCTAGAGGTGGTCAAGCCAACTTGCTGAATTACAAACCGAGCATCATGAGCAGAACACGTTTATTCAAGTGACTGTGAATGTGGCATGGTTGGCGGTGCCAGACTGGTCTTTGGGGCTTAAAAATTAAAAATATCCAGCAAAAGGGGATTTTTGTGTGGATAAAAATGCCTTGTCCATGCTAGAGGTCAGGAGAATGGTCAGACTGGTTTGAGATTGTGATAGAACCTGGCTTGGTGATGTGGGAGGTCGGAGGAGAACGAGACTGGTTCGAGATGATGATACAAAGGCAACAGTAACTCGAATAACCACTGACCGAGGAATGTAGAACACCTTCATCTCTGTTGAAAGCCGGTCCTAGCCGGGTGTGCCTAATAAAGTGGTAAGTCAGTGTATCTTAACCTACACTTGAGGGTTATAGGCGTCTGAATCCTATTACGGGTGGCATTCTGTTAAAAGCAATAGGTCACTGAGGGCAATTGATTAGAGCAAATGACTTTTCCCGCTGATAACATGATCCGATAGGTCAGCAAGTGCTTTACCCTTGAGAAATGCTTTCCTAGTGATGTGCTAATGAACCGAGGGAGGTACGCCGGACAATGTGAGTGACCTTGAGGTCGGATTTTAACACTATAAAGGCTATAAATATTTCATGTGTGTTGCTCGTGGTGAAATATGGCTGTGACTGAGAAGTCGTGTATTTTTCATGTGCAAATAAAAATAAAGAGTGTGTGTGTGTGTGTTGTGCACTTATGTGTATTGAGCTATATTTGGAAGTGTATGCAAGTTTGATATTGCACTGCATCCCTGCATGAGCTCTCACATGTCCCACGTTTGATCCTGTTTTATGAGGCTTGGAGGGGATCTGTGTTTGTTCAAGGCACATAAAGCGGCGCTCGTATTAATAATCCTGCTTTCTCTCATCATTTCTGATGGACAGAGTCGCGTCCGTCATCTGCTAGCTTACCGTCTGGAGTTAAAAATATTGCAGGATCTTCCGAGAAACTAATAAACTGTCCCACACACATTATTTATCGATTTATTTCTCATAGATTACAGAAAATATATTATTATTACTATTATTACTATTATTACT